>PVLA01007567.1:25073-101801 GCA_004027455.1 Hydrochoerus hydrochaeris | reverse complement strand
CTATATGCTGAAAATTATACTATGCTGAAAAAGGAGATTGAAGAGGATATTAGAAAATGGAAGGACATTCCTTGCTCTTGGTTAGGAAGAACCAACATTGTGAAAATGGCTATACTCCCAAAACTGTTACACAGATTTAACGCAATCCCAATCAAAATACCATTGACATACCTCACAGATCTAGAGAAAACACTCCTAACATTCATTTGGAAACAGAAGAAACCTAGAAGAGCAAAGGCAATTCTAGGCAACAAAAGCAAGGCAGGAGGCATCTCAATTCCTAACTTGAAACAGTACATAAACCCACAGTGATCAAATCAGCTTGATACTGGCAAAGAAATAGACCTGAGGATCAATGGAACAGATTAGAAGATGCAAGCACAACTACAAAGACACTCAGCCACCTGATATTTGACAAAGGGGCTAAATATGTCCACTGGAAAAAGGATAGTCTCTTTAATAAATGGTGTTGGAAAAATTGGCTCTCTACATGCCGAAGACTGAAACTAGATCCATGCATATCACCATGCACAAAGCTAAAGTCTAAATGGATCAAGGACCTCAACATTAAAACAGAAACACTAAATCTACTGGAAGACAAGATAGGTAGAAGTCTTGGAGACATAGGGGTAGGCAGAGAATTCATGAACAAAACGCAAACTGCACGGGAAACACTTCAAAGAATCAACAAATGGGATCTCATATTATTGAAAAGGTTCTGCACTTCAAAGGAAATCACCAACAGAGTGAAAAGAAAACCCACACCGTGGGAAAAAATTTTAACCAGCAACCCCTCAGACAAAGGACTTGTGTCCAGAATATATAAAGAATTGAAAAACATCAAGCCCCCCAAATTCAAAGACCCTCTCCAAAAATGGGCATCTGAGATGAACACACAGTTTTCAGAAAAAGATATACAAATGGCAAATAAATACATGAAGAAATGTTCACCATCACTGGTCATTCAAGAAACGCAAATTAAAACAGCACTGAGATTCCACCTTACTCCGGAAAGAATAGCTGCCATCAAGAAATCAACTGATAACAAATGTTGGCGAGGCTGCAGGGGAAAAAGGAACACTGATCCACTGTTGGTGGAAATGTAGACTGGTGCAACAATTATGGAAATCCATATGGAGAATTCTCAGAAGATTAGGATTAGAAGCCCCATTTGATACAGCTATCCCCCTCCTGGGCATTTTCCCCAAAGAACTGAAAAGTTCATATCACAGTGATATATGTGCACCCATGTTCATAGCTGCACAATTTGTGATAGCTAAATCTTGGAAACAACCAAGATGCCCATCAACTGCAGAGTAGATGAAAAAGATGTGGCATTTTTATACAATGGACTATTGCTCAGCTACAAAAAAGGATGATCTTGAGGCCTTCATAGGCAAATGGAGACAACTTGAGACTATCGTCATTAGTGAAATAAATAAGAATCATATTTATAAATATTATATTGTGTCTCTAGTACAAAAAAGTAAATAAGAACTACAAGTGTAATAAAACCAAAATGTGTAATTGCTATTGTAAAAAAGAGAGGAAAAGAAAGTGCTCTAAGGGATATAACTGCATGTAAGTTTGAGTGTGTAAAATAGATGACCATATTGCTGAATCTTTGTTGGATCTTAAAGCAAAACTGTTTGTAGTCTGACTGTTTGAATATTTACTAGGTACCCTTTAACTTTGTAACTTGAAAAACTACATCCAAGATGACAATATGTAATTTACAAATTACTGATTTCTTAGTGGGGTTTTTTCTCATTCTCCTTTTTCTTTCTTTCTTTTAGAATTCTGTATTATTGCGACCCTTTTTTGTTTTTTTTTTCTTTTTTTCTTCTCTTTAAATAAAATTTTAAAAATGTATAATTGCTATTGTAAAAAAAAGAAGAAATAGGAAGCGCTATAAGAGATATAGCTGCATGTATGTTTAGATGTGTGGGATTGATGACCATATTTCTAGGTTCTTGTTGGATTCTTGAACAGATCTGTTTGCACTCTCTGCTTTAGTGCCTTTGTGTGCTTTAATCCTGTAACTTGAATAACTATTTCTAAAAGAACAATGTGTAACGTATCAACTAGTGATTTCTTACTATTTATCTTCTTTTCTTGAAATTCTGTAATATTTCTACCTTTTTCCTGTTTTTTTCTCTTTAAATAAAAAATGAAAAAAAATTACAAAATCAACTTGCAAGAATCAGTTGTATTTCTACACATTAATAATGAACACTATGAAAGAAAATTAAGAAAATAATTCCATATTCAATGACATCAAAAAGAATAAAATACTAAGGAATAAACAGCAAAGGAGGTGAAAAACGTGCATCAAAAACTGTAAAACACGGCTGAAGAATATGAAAAAAAGACACCAAAAGAGATCTCATGCTAATGATTTGGAAGACTTAATATTTTAAAGATGGCCACAATATCCAAAGCAATTCACAGATTTAATTCCTACAAAAAACCTCAATATTTTTTGCAGAAAGAGAAAAATCCATCATAAAATTCATTTAGTACCTCACGGAAACTCAATGAACCAAATGTTCTAGAGAAGACCAAAGTTGGAAGTCTCACATTTCCTGATTCCAAAACTTACTACAAGAGGGGCCAGGAGTTTACCTCAGCAGTTCAAGGGCTTGCCTTATAAATGTAAAGTTGTAAGTTTGATCCTCAGTAAGAAGGAAAAAAAAAAAACCTTACTACAAGGCCAGGCATGAAGACACACTCCTGTCATCCCGGCATTCTGGGAAGCTGAGGCAGGAGGATCTCAAGTTCAAGCCCAACATGGTCAACTTAATGACACCTTGTCTCAAAATAAAAATCAAAAGGACCAGGGATGTAGTTCAATGTGAAGGCCCAGTACTGTTAAAAAAAAACTTACTCTAAAATTATAAAAATGGAAACATAACAACACATAAAAACAATTAGAACAGAAGACAGAGGCCAGAAGTATACTCTTACATATATGGTCAAATGATTTGACATATGTGCTCAGACAATTCAGTGGAGAAAAAAATTATTTTTATCAATTGATGCTGGATAAACCAGATATATGCAGGAAAAGAGTGAAGTTGGACCTTACTGTTCATCATATGTAAAAATTAACCTAAAATAGGTCAAAGACCTAAACTGAAGAACTAAAAATTATAATAAGAAAACATTGGGGAAAAGCTTCCTAATACTGAGTTTGTCAATGGTTTCTTGAATATAATACTAAAAGCAAGGCAACAAAAGAAAAAAAAATAGGTAATTAAGACTACATAAAAATTAAAAGCTTTTAGCCAGGTGTGGTGGCACATGCCTATAATCCCAGCACACAGGAGGTGAGGCAGGAGGATCACTGAGAGTTTGAGGCCAGCGTGGGCTACACAGTGAGTTCAAAGTCAGCCTGAACTACAAAGCAAGACCCTGTCTCAAAAAACAACAACAACAAAAAAGATTAAAAACTTTTATATATCAAAGAACATTATTCAAATAAGGTAACCCATAGTACAAGAGGAAATACTTGCAAATCACCTATCTCATAGGGCTAAAACTCCAGAATATATATAGATAACTCATACAATTCAACAGTAACAACAACAAAAACCCAATTCAAAAGTGGGTAACATGACTGGCATGCACTAGCAAAAAAAAAAAGTGAAAAAAAATGGACAAAAACACTCAATAAGCATTCCTCCAACAAAATATACAAGCCAAAGTGAAAAGACTCCCAGAATTATTAATCATTAGGGAAATGTAAATCAAAACCATAATGAGATATCACTTCATACCCATGAGGATGACTCCTTATAAAAATACAGAAAATGACAAGTATTGACAGGGATATGGAATGGAAACCCTCGTGCACTATTACTGAAAAGGTGACATACCATAAGCACTGGGGAAAACTGTATTGGATCTTCAAATAATTAAAAATAAAGCCAGGCACGATGGTACACACCTGCAGGGCACACACCTTTTGCCATATGACTTAACATACTGAGGAAGTCAGGCATGCACGTCAATACAGGCCATTCTTCCACTTAATATAAGCCATTCAGGATGAATGGCCTCAGTGGCCCTGAGACCACCACATAGCACAACACAGCTTCTCTGTTTCTTTAACTTTGAGATACCAGTCATTTAAAAAAAGTCTTCTTATTACAGAAAATTTCAAACAAACTGAAGTAGAGGAGCAATGTACCATAACCCTGTGCATTGCTTTGTTCCAAGAAGTTCCAACTGGGTCAATGTGGGTCATTCATCCCTTCCTCCCCGGTTTAAAATTATTTTGAAGTAAATTTCAAAGAATATATTTTTATGCTTGCCTGTCTGCCTATTTACCCTATTTCA
Source organism: Hydrochoerus hydrochaeris (assembly GCA_004027455.1). NCBI lineage: Eukaryota > Metazoa > Chordata > Mammalia > Rodentia > Hydrochaeridae > Hydrochoerus > Hydrochoerus hydrochaeris. The sequence continues at coordinate 97,460 of PVLA01007567.1, read as the reverse complement.
ATATACATTCCTGCTAGAAGACAGAGACTGTTTTATCATATATCATATGATACTAGCATCACTCCCCCAAATTAATAGCTCAATGTCATCAAATATTCAGACATTATATATTCTTGATTATTCTATATAATTATCTATAGTTTATTTTAGTTTAGATCCAAATAAAGCCTACATGTTTGAGTTAGGTAGCTTTCCATTACTGTAACAAAATACCTGAGATACTCAACTTAAAAATAGAAATAGAAAGGTCTCATAATCTTGGAGATTTCAGCCCTTGGCCACTTGACCCATTGCTTTTGGGCATGTGAGACTCCAATTCTCCATGCACCATGGCTGGAAGCTGCTGACCTCATGGCAGCCAGGAAGCAAAGAGAGGAAAAGAGGTGCCAGGGTCCCAGAATCCTTTTCAAGGATGCCCCCATTGGGCCAGAGACTTCCAGCCTCTTGAAGTTCCCACCATCTCCTAATAGGCACCACAGGTTGGGCCCAGACCTTTAACACATGGCCCTGTGGTAGGCAGGTATGAATGTAACAGTCATGTTGGTTAATGTCTGGATTTATTGTAGGTAAACATGTAACGCAGAAATTACCGTAACCACATTTAAGTGTACAGTTTAGTGGACTTAAGGGCACTCATACTATTGTACAACTGCCATCCCATAACATACCCAGAGCTTTCTTTATCTCTCCAATCTGAAGTATTTATTAAACAATGTCCTGTCCTTCTCACCTCCAGCTCCTGAAGCCACCATTCTGCTTTCTGTCTTCATGAATTTGGCTATTCTAGATATTTCACATAAGTGAAGTCATAGAATATTTGCCCTATTGTGACTGGTTTATTTCACTTAGCGTAATATTCTCAAGGTTCATCTATGTTTATAGCAAGTGACTAGATTAACTTTGTTTTTAAAACTGCATAGCATTTCATTGCAGGTATGATGGTTAATTTAATGTTTTTGGTCAAACAATATCTTGAATATCTTTATGAGGGTATTTGGGGATGAAATTAAAATATAAATCAGTGGACTTTGAGTAAGGCAGAGTAGAGTGGTATCCATAATGTGGGAGGGCCTCATCCAATCAGTTGAAACCTTAATAAAACAAAAAGAATGGCCTTTCTTGAGCAAGGGCGAATTCTTCTCCACATTGCCTTCAGACAGCACCAGCAACACTGACTCTTCCTAGTTCTGTAACGGACTGCAACTCTGGCTGTAATGAGTCTCCAGACTGCTGGTTCACTCTACAGACTTTTGATCTGCCATCCTTCATAAATATGTGAGCAAATGCTTTGTATCTGAGGTCCACATCTTAACAACCAGCGGAGATGGGTCCAAGGAAGCTGCATTTTAACAAGAACTTCAAGAGTTTCTTAGGCATCCTAAAGGCTGAGAAGCAAGGTGATACAACTCGCACTCTTCAGGAGTAACCAGGCTCTGGGTGAGTACACAGAGCTTGTAAATAACATACAAAAAAAAAGTGGAGAAAAACAATATACAAGTTGATGGTAACCCATTCTGATATTTGCAGAAGTGAATATGAATGAGTATTCATAAGCAATGAAATTTGTACATTGCTTTCAAACATGCAAAAATGAACTAGGACTTATGGCAAACACTTATAATTCTAGTACTCTGGAAGGCTGAGGCAGGAGGATCACAATTTTAAGTCTGCAACTTAGTAAGACACTGTCTCAAAATAAAAAAAGCTGAGAGTCAAATGTGGTGGCATATGCCTAAAATCCCAGCATTTTGGGAGGCTAATACAGGAAGATTGCAAGTTCAACCAAGCCTGGGCAATTTAGCAATTTTGTGAGGTCCTGTCAAAAAATAAAAAAGATCTAGGATGTACTTCACTGTGAGGTACTTGTGTTAATCCATAGTAGTACAAAAACAAACAAACAAAAAACCAACTAGAGGTTTAACTTTGTTTTTAGGTTTTGCCAGCAATACAACAAAAAATTTGAAAAAAATACATCAAACCGTTAAACTTGGCAAAAGCTACACATTTCAGTGCTCTTTAAAACAAGCACTCGGGCTGGGGATTTAGCTCAGCGGCATAAGAGCTTGCCTTGCCTTGCAAGCACGTGATAGTGAGTTCAATTCCCAGTACCAAAAAAAAAAAAAAAAAAAAAGCACTTAAACTGGGTGTGGTGGTATACAATTACAATCCTAGCATTCAGGAAGCTGAGGCAGGAGGATCCTCATGAGTTCAAGGGCAGCCAGTGCTACAAATGAGTTCAAGGTCAGCCTGAACTGCATAGGGAAACCCTGTCTCAACACATGCACATGCACACACACACGCATGTATTTACTACAACTTCTAATAAGTCTATAATTTCAAAATGAGTATCTGAGTGGACCCAGTCTATAATTATTCCAGAATGAAAAGTAAAAACTGTGTAGTACTTTTGCAACAAGTAAAAGAATGAAAAGTTATAATAGACTAATATTGGAGTAAAATCAGCAACAATTAACAAAATTAAACTTTGATGGCTATATTTGTGCATTCATCTAAAAACCAAGACATACATTTTAAAAATATTTCACTTTACCTTTTAGTTACTGAAGATCTTCCATACTGTCCTCTCTGAAACCCAACTGATGAAGACATCTTCAGTCCTAGAAAAACAGTTCTAAGATTAAATTAAAGAATCATTTGCACTTTATCAATACCGCTGTGAAACTTTTACAAGCAGCAGTTTGCTTCCAACCTCCCACTCGTACTCCATTATAGCCAATTTTCAAGCAAACATAACCAAAGGCCAGAGACACTCTACCTACTCTTTTAAAAAAAGACAGGGTCTCACTATGTAGTTTGGGGTGGCCTTGAATTCACTACATAGCCCAGGCTGGCCTTAAACTCATAGCAACTCTCTTGCCTCAGCCTGCCTAATGCTAGGAATAGTTATTCACCATGCTGGCCCACTCCTCACTTTCTTAATAGTGCCATCTGAAGCATAAAAGTTTTTAATTTTGATGAAAACCACTTTATTCACTTTTTTGGCTGATTATGATTTATACTGTCTTATCTAAGTAACCATTGTCTAACCAAAGGTCATACAGACTTAAATTTTTTAACTCAAATTTTAATTTGAGATTTAAATTATTTCTGATATATAATACAACATAAGTTTGTTTAGGTCTTCCCTACCTAAGCACAGCACTCATTTTTTAACTGTCTTCTCACCTTTCTAGACCTGGCAATCCCTGGGAACTCTGGAACCAGAGTCTCATCATAGGCAGAGACATCCACCAGAAATGCCTATCCACTCACCACCCTCATTCACACCTCCTTGCCCTTCCTTCGACTCAGCTAAATATCAAGGCCTTCCTGACGTCCTCTCCACATCGCCCCTGATCCCCAGAATAATTTAGGGCATTTCTCCTTCTTGGAGTTCATGCTGCACCAAGTTTCATGTACCACTCCCCTGAACTTTCCATACTTGTAATTGCCCATTTATCCAAGTGACAGAGCCCCATACAATGGATTAAGTGCTCCATGAAGGAAAGAATGACCTACTGCTTTGCTCACATAATATCTTCAGAGACAAATGCAGCGACTGGCAAACGGCACTTAAACATTTGTTAAACAACTGTATGAATATAGCTTGAGGTAATAAACAGAGGATCATGCACAGACATCTTTTGGGGAGATGAGAGAATACAAAGATGAGCAAGGGAAAGCAGGGAATGTTTCCTGGAAAAGGTGAAGCCTGAGTAGAATTTTCAGCAGCGATTTTCAAATTGGGTGCACAAGCCTTGAGATAGGAAGGGTTGCTGTATACCTCACAAGCACAGATACTTTGAGAACAATTCAGATCCTCTTGATTCACCAGTGCCCTTTCCAAATCTAACAGGCTGAGAAAACTGGGTCTGTGACCTTCTTTCCCTCTCCCTTCGCAAAAATCACCCCCAGCCCACTCTACAAAAAGGAAAGACCCACTTCTCCCCATCCAGAATCTTCCGTGGGTGTAAAACTTCAGAACAAAACTAAAGAAAGTGGAGACAACAAAGAGAAGAGCTTCAACAACAAAAACTGAAAGGAACAAAACCTTATTTTCTCTAACTCCCACTTTATGAAGATCCATCCAATTTGGGAGAAAAGAATGGAACTTTCATCTGGGGATGGACATTAACATAATTGTTTTAGTTAAGAACAAGGTCATACCATACACTAAAAATATACCTAAATGATTTTTTTTTTTTGGTCTTTTAGAGACAGGGTCTCACTATGCAGTTCAGGCTGGCTTTGAACTCATTTTGTAGCCCAGGCTGGTCTCAAACTCACAATGATCCTCCTTCCTCAGCCTCCTGAGTACTAGTATTATAGGTGTGAACCACCACACCCAGCAAATAGACCTAAATGAAAGAATGAAAAGTCCATTTATTAAATTCTTAGAAACAACACAGAGCTATTCACAACACTGAATGGGGAAGCTTCCTTATCTATGCCACCACAAACACATGCATTAAAAACCTGACAAGTGAAATGTCAACAAAATTTAGAAATTTTGTATTTTAGAGATACCATTACTTGAGAGTCTGAGGTAGGAGACTCACCAAGAGTTTGAGGCCAGCCTGGGCTACATAATGAGTTTAAGACCAGCCTGAACTGCATAGCGAGATTCAGTCTCAAAAACAATAAGATATCATTATGCTGAATTCAGTGTACATACCTGTAATAGCTACTCAGAAGGCTGAGGCAGAAGAATCATAAGCTCAAGGCCAGCCAAGGCAACTTAGTGAGACCCGGTCTCAAAATTAAAATGGGCTGGCAATGTGCTCAGTGACAGACAGCTTGCTTAGCATGAATTCCATTCAGTTCCCAGTACGAAAAAAGGTACCATAAGAAAATATCTGTAAATCATGTATTATAAAGAACCTAAACCCAGTGCAAGAACAGTAAAAAACACTCCTATAATTCAATAATAAAAGGCAATCCAATTTAAAAATGAGCAAAGAATTCAAGTAACCATTACTTCAAAGATGTATACATGGCACAAAAGCACATGAAAAGATGCTTAGTATCAGTATTCATTGGGGAAATGCAAATCAAAATCCAAACATCACTTTACCTACATAAGGATGCCTATAATAACAAAACAGAAATAACAAATGCTGGCAAAGATGGGAAGGAGCTGGGACTACTGTTCTCCAGTGTTTAGGAATGTAAAATGGTACAGCCACTGTGGAACAAAGGATGATAGTTTCTAAGAAAATAAAAATAGAATTACCATATGATACAATAATTCCACTTCTGTATATACCCAAAAGAAAGGAACACAGGATCATGAGGAGATAGTGAATACCCACATGCATGGCAGCAGTACCCTCACAGTAACCAAGACAACTTAGGGGTCCACTGGCAGGTGAATGGATACACAGAACACGGTACTGTATAAATATGCAGCAGAATATTATTCAGCTTAAAAAGGTGGGAAATTTGCAGACATGCTCTAACATGGATAAACTGTGAAGCATTCTGCTCTTGAAATAAGTCACTCACACAAAACAAATAATGTAGGATTCCATGTCACAATCAAGAAAACAGAGTATAATGTGGTTGCCAAGGGTTAATGGGAGATAAAAGGGGCATTTAAGCTCTGTTTCATAACAATGTGAATATACTTAAAAATACCAAGCTGTACACTTGAAAATGGTTAATTTCAAATGGTTAATTTTATGTGTGTGTGTGGTTTTTTGGGGGGTACTGGCACTTTAACTTAGGACCTTGCACTTGCCAGACAGGCGCTGGGCTGCTGAGCTATATTCCTGGCCCTTATATGTGTTTTATCAAATAAAACAATAACTACAATTTACAAAAAGAAAATATTCTACAATGACATATTACATCACACCTACTGAGATGGCTATAATTCGCAATGCAGCTCAGCAGTAGAGTATATACTTAGTATGCACAAGGCCCTGGGTTCAATCCCCAGCAAAAAGTATTGATAAGAGTGTACCAAAATTAGGACCCCCAATATAATGCTATTGGTAATGTAAAACAGTACAGCCACTTTAGAAAGTAGTTTGGCAGTTTACTTATTTATTTATTTGTTTGTTTGTTTGTTTATTGGGTTTTGGAGACATGGCCTTGCTATTTGTTCCAGGCTGGCCTTGAACTCACCATGTAGTCCAGGCTGGCCTTGAACTCACAATGACCCTCCTACCTCAGCCTTCCAAGTGTTAGGATTACACAAGTGTGTGCATACATATATTTACAATATGACTCAATTATATTCCTGTCTATCCAATAGAAATGAAACATGTCCTTACAAAGACTTGAGACTTGTGCATAAATGTTCATAATAACTTTATGGTAGTCAAACACAGAAACAATCCAGATGCCCATCAACTTGTAAACAAATTCAAAAAAGAAGAAAAAAGCTGGGCACCATAATGTATGTGCCTATAGTAGGCTGAGACAGGAGGATCACTTGTGTCTAAGAATTCAAGGCCAGCCTACTCAACATAGGGAGACTCCATCTCAAAAAAAGAAAAAGAAAGGTGTATATCCATACAATTAACTACTATTCAGCAATAAAAAGGAAGCACTGATACATGCTATAAAATAAATGAACTTCAAAGTGAGTTTACAGAAACAGGAAGTGGATCACTGGTTGCCTGGGAGGAAATGAGGACTTACTGAATACAGACACAGGGCATCTTTTTGGTGGGATGGAAATACTCTAAAATTGTCTGCAGTGAAAACCTTAATGAATCCTTCTAAATTCACAACTGGGCACTGAAAACTTATTTCTTTTAGATTACATAATTTGGATTGATTTAAGTGTTATATAGCTTTGTGTGTGTGTGTGTGCGTGCATGTGTGTGCGCGTGTATGTGTGTGTGAGGGCAAAGAAGAGGTATAAGAACAACTGCTAAATTTTCATAGATTAATTTTACTTTTACCATCAACAATCATGTTTTTGAATGTTTTATAAATTTTATTAATAATATTCAGCACAGGACCATGTACATAATCTATAAGGTCAGCCAGATACCACAGATGAATTAACATCTCAAAGCCAAAAAAAAAAAAATGAAAATGACAGCAGTGATAGTAAGTCTAGGTTTACTAAAACTCGTTTTTAAATGAGTACATTTTATGGTACGTAAAATATACCTTAATAAAATTGTCTTTAAAAACAAAGTCATGTTTCTGAGTTAGACAGGCCCGCTAGTCAGTTAAGATGCTCTCTGCCAGATAATTTCCATTAACAAAATACACTAAATCTGCAACTCCTATGTTTTGCTCACAATATAGTTAAAATATACACACAATAGGGGCTGGGGATTTAGCTCAGTGGCTTAAGCACCTGCCTGGCAAGTGCAAGGTCGTGAGTTCAATCCCCAGTACCAAAAAAAAAATATATATATATATATATATATATATATATATACACACACACACACACAATAGGATAGTAATGATAGGCTTTGTAACTCTTTATAAGCATAATAAAAAAACACTTCACTTGTCAATTTAGAAATATGCAAAAGGGAAATTCCTTTTTTCACTAAGAACTTGGAAACAAGGTCACCTTGCCTGTCAATCAACTGTCTGAAAATGAGACTACATCCTAGAAGTGAGAGGTCGCCCACCAGAGACAACACAGAATGAGCTATGTCAGGAAGCCAATAGTGAATTGCAGATTGTCTCTCTTCTTTCCTTCTTTATGGGCAAGATACAGCAGAAGCCATGCCCCTGAGACTGGGCCAAAACCAAAACACAAAGATAGAAACAATAAAAATAGTTTTTAAAAAAAAGTTTGAGTCTTTTAAGAAACCAAGTTCTTCAAGGGTATTACTGTCTTGATTGATTTCCCCATGTAATGAGCTCAAAAGTACAACACAACCCCCTTTGTTAAATGCCTCTTTCAGACCCAAAGCGGACCCTTAAAGTCACTCATTCCCTCTGACGTAGCCAACACTGACTAGCCTAGACTTCGTAATGCTACAGGTTGCTGGGGCCTGAGATACAGGATGAACAAAGTCATCTTTGCTCTGTCGTGACCTCCTGGAGGAGTATTAATCAAACTGTAAACTGAGGATATAGCTCAGTGGTACCATATTGTACAGGGCCCTGGGTTCAATACCCAGCACTAGAGAGAGAGAGAGAGAGAGAGAGAAGAAAAGAGAAGAGAAGAGAAGAGAAGAGAAGAGAAGAGAAGAGAAGAGAAGAGAAGAGAAAGAAGAGGTGGGGGAGTTAGAGGGAAAGAAAAGAGAAGATCATTTAAACGTTAGGCCAGGCATAATACATGCCTCTAATCCCAGGAAGCTGAGGTAAGAGTTCAAGGTCAGCCTGGACAAGTTTAGGGAAACTCTGTCTCAAAATAAAAAAAATAAGAACTGGGATGTAGTTCAGTGCAAAGACCCTGGGTTCAAAACCTAGTATCACAACAATAACCAAAAACAAAAACAAAAACAGAAAAAGAAAAATAAAAAAGAAAAGGCAAGCAAGACACACAAGACAAAAAGAAAAGCCAGTCAAAACAGCAACTGAATCATCAGGGAGTCAAAATTCCAGATGGTGCGAGGAGCTGTTTCTGCTCTAACCTTTTAGGTATCAACCCACTTAGCCATCACTATGCCACAGGGTACAGGGATGAGGACACAGAAGCACAGCCGGGCCACCCCCTCCAGCAGCCTCCAGAGCCCCGCTTGGGTCTGCTCCCCGCCCCCAGGTCCTTGCATCAGTGCCTAGAGCTCAGGTGGAAGGGGACTGGGGACACCCAGCAGGCAGCGACGGTGATAAGGTGACACAGACCATGACGCACGTGGTGAGGCCCACCACGCTGAAGCCAGGGCCAGACCTAGAGCAGACACAACACAGCTAACCGGTCTCCCACGTCTCAGCCCGCAAGCGCCACACAGCCCGAGGCCTAAGGTCACACCTTCATCTCCCCCAACCCCAGTCCCTGAGGTGGCCAGGGGCACACAGGCGGTGGGCAAAGCCCGGTCTGCCTAGCTGAGCTAGGCCTCAGTGGGGACACTTACCGGGGGGAGCAACACGGCAGCCCTCGGCACCACAGCTCGCTCCACTGTGGCCTCCCAGCGCGCTGCAGCGCCGCCCTCAGGCCCCGCCCACCACAGGTCCCGCCCAGCCGCACGGCGCGCCCAGCCGCTGTGCGGGGATAGGCCCACGTGCCGGCCTGGCCGCGTGCTTCCGGCCTTTCCTTTCCTTCTTCTCCTCCTTGTTTTTCCTTTCTTTTTTTCTTTTCTTCCTTTTTCTCATCCTTTTTCTTTCCTTCCTTCCTTTTCTTCTTTCTTTTTTTCTGTCTTTCCTTCATCCTTCTCTTTCTTTCTTTCTTTCTTTCATTACAGTACAAGGATTTTCACACCCTCAGCCATATTTTTCAAGATAAGGTCCCACTAAGTCACTAAATGGCATCCTCCAGCCTCAACCTCCCAGAATGCTGGGATCACAGGTGTGTGCAAATATACCTGGCTTGTTCTTTCTTTTCTCTTTCTTTCTTTTTGGAATTGCGACTAGAATCCAGGACCTTGTACATGCAATCTACCATTGATCCAGGACCCACTACTACCAGCCCTCCTTTTTTGTTTGTTTTTGTTACCTCTATCCTTTTTACTTCTCAGTCTCTCCTTTCACTTCCTTTCTTTCCTCTTGATTACTTTGTTTTCCTTTCTTTTGCAACTTTATCATCACTTCCATTCGTTATCTACTTGATTTAATGGTGATTTTCCCCCATGATGTTTATTTCTACAGGAACATGTGTATCCACCAATGCCTACTCAATGCTTAGAGCAAGAAACTCTGTAGCTTTCCAACTGAAAGATACGTATCCAGGAATGCCAGGGAGCTTAACACGTATGGTCAAAAGAACCTGATGAGGCAAGGTGATATAAACCCATTTTCCCCTGTAACAATGGGAAGCAAAACTATAAAGCCTTGATCTACATATGATAGTTGATGTTTGTAATCTCAGAGGCTGAGGCAGGTGGATTGCAGAAAATGCAAAGCCAGCATGGGCAACTTGGTGAGACCTTCTCTAAAATTGGAAAAAAAAAAGAATGGGAGTGTAGCTTGGTGGTAAAGTACTTGTCTGGCATGTGCAAGGTCTTGGTATCAGTCTCCAGTACCACAGTAAGTAATTAACAAAAAAATTCTGAAAATACAAGAGACAACCAATGGAAATTTAAAATGGTAACAAAAAGGCCATCTAATATGAATTTCAGTCCTGGAAGAACAACACAGCAGGAAGACTGCTAGGAAAAATGAGAAAAAAATAAATGTATGAGCTCAACAGGACAAGTTTATTTCAGAACAAACCTGAGAGGGATCGCCCTGGCACTTAGACCAGAACAATTCCTCTCATACAGGATATGAGGTCTGTTATAGGGTCATGGGAGAGACAGTCCAGTGAAAGGAAGTTGTGGCTACCTGCCAAGGACCAGGCTTGAAAAAGTACAGGGAGTAGTGATTGCTATCAGTAGCAGAGCTGAGTAATGACGGGAGTGTAGTCCTCTTACCGGGCCTAATTAACCCATGATTATACATCCTTAGCAGGTATAAAAGCATAGCAGGTGAAAAGGGGGAAGAGGTTTAACGTGGCATCCATTTAGCCTAGGATAGTAGCAGCCAAATTCCTTCATCCCAGGCTCTATGGTCAGATAGGGAAAACAGTACGTTTCTTCCTTGACTACTTCCTGCTGATTAGAGGCAGTGGTGATAAGGATTTTGTCTGGACTGAACGATAAAACCCATACTGATGTGGTCTTAACAACTGCCTGTGAAATGACCACAGTCCTATTGGTGAGAAATCTTTGAAACAGATGGATTAGCAATAATAAACAGGCGAACAAAAAAGGAGAGGAATAGCTATAAAGGGAAGAATCCAAGATAGGATAGTGGATTTCCATGAATCTCATAAACCCTGCAGTGGGTCCCGAGACATTTATGGTACTGCCTGAACCTTTGTGTCTGTCTGCTACAGAGATCCAGTTATCATGATTATTTGGTATGAAAGTGCAACATGTTGTATGAAGCATGGCGTGTATGCCCCCTTGAGCAGCTGTAAATCTAATCCCATATGATTTTGTAAAGCTACCTTTTTCATTTGGTATGTTTCATCCATTAATAATGTTATGGCCTGGTAAGTGATATTTAATTCATGTGTTAGGTGTTGGACTAAGGCCTCTATTACAGTTTACTTTAATAGTAGGTATTTGTGGAAGGGTCACAGCTAGAAAGTAAAACCATAAGGAAGTACAAACAGCATCCCAATTTTGGGGTTGTTCTGGGAAAGAGGGGAGAATATAACCAGGAATATAAGGAAGTCCCCGTGTACATAGTCCTGTCCAATTATCAGATAGATATGGCTAGTTGTACTGGCCATAGCTCTGTAAACGTTCTGATGGAACTATATCCATGGGAACTATTCATGATATTTTCCCCAATTCTATCACACGTGGGGAATAATAGCATATCTGATATTGAGAGACAGGTATTTAGGTGTCCATCCTACCATGCATTTAAGATCAGAATGTTGTTCAACACACAGTATAACAGTCTTTCATGGTAACATTCAGATATTACCCATTTTTAACCATTGGGGACAAAATATCCTATGAGTGGTTACCCTGTGTTATTTCATTAGAGCAAGCTTTCTATGGCTTTGTGGGGTCTCTCCCATTCAGGTCCCTGCATGTTGCAGAGATATATCTGTCCAATTTCCAGCCATTACTGGAGCAAGATGCCAGAAGAGATTTCTCTCTGCAGTTGTGGGTATTCCACAGATACCAGTAATGGGAGATATTGTGGACTTTGTATGGTGGTGATGAGTCCCACACACCTTTATTGTTGGTTCCATCTGCATAATCACTGGGAGTTTGGCAGTCTCTAGGTGACAATAAAAAAAGTTTACCAGACGATTAAGGGATGTATGACCAAAGCATGAGCACCAAAATGGAAAGACAGATTAGGAAAGGAACCAGTTCCAGACATTGGGGTTTTTTTGTTTTGTTTTGCTTTGCTTTTATTTTTACTATAATAAATTTTTTAAAATCCATTTTATTCCAAAGAGAAAAAAAATTAAATTTCAAAACATGTCAATCAGTGGTAGCAATGGTACATACATTGTGCATGGTCATCCCCAAATCATTCACCCAGAGCACAAGACATCTGAATTCAATTGTCTAAACCAGCATAAATCTTTCTCTTTTCAATGAACCCAGAGAAATCAGTAGTATAACAGTCTTAACTATTACATTTACATGATCATAAGCTATATATATCTATCTATATAGATATATATAGATAGATATAGATAGATAGATAGATAGATAGATATAGTTTCTTTCAATTTCTCCTACTAGTGAGACAACACGATATTTACACATGTGTGCCAGATAGTGTGCTTAAGGGATTGGAATAGCAAGTGTAACCAGCTGGTTCCTAGACTTATTTACAAGTGTGGCTGGACAATGTTAGCAGGGGGTCCACTTTTTATATCTAGTCTATTACTTTTATATCACTTTGGTTATATTTTTGTTCTGTATATTCAAGACCAAGTTAAAGTGAGACCTGTGTTAATCAAAATTAACCTGTTGCTACATATTAAGGTCAGTTAAGTCTCCTTAGGCATTACTTTTGGAACCATGTGCAGACATTCTCAGTTCCTCTGTGAATGTCAGACATCAGGACAGCCTGACCATGTGGCTTCCTAGGGAAGCATGGAAGAGATTTCTCTCTCTGGTGACCCTCCTTTTTAGCACACTGTGCATTGGTTGACTTTTGTCATCTGTGGTCCATCAATCTCCCTATTCAGGAAGCTGGGAGACTCATCAGAGTTGTAGATCCTGTGGAAAAGGTCCCTTGATATTCTGGGTCCTTGTTGATCTTGGAAGATGAAAGCCAAAATGTTGACTGTCTTCCAGTGGTGGCAGTTACTTCATTAACTCTGGTCTCCAAACTTCAGTTGTTGAACACCGAGATACCAGTTATATCACCTTTTTAGTAGGAGCTGTAGGTTTAATCTTATGATCTTATCTAGATATCAAGCACCTTGAAATATATAATATGGCCAGGGAACTGTTATTTTCTTACCATTCATAGTTGTCTTAGAAGTTGAATCCCTGCAGAATGTTAATAAATGATAATTATAAAGTCTCATTGAGAAAACTTGAGGTCAAAGGCAATATAATGTATTAGCATACTAATCATGATGACATTATATTAAGTGGCGTGAAGAAACTTTTGTCTAAATTTGTCATCCTTCAATAGAATGCCATCTAAGAAGAATGCATCTGTTCATAGTGTCATAGTGACACTGCCTAGACTACACAGCATTTGAGCATCTGTAAGTGATGCAACACATACATGACATGCACATAACAGTCACATAAGTATGAGTCTTGTATCATCTGACTGGTTGTCTAATACTGGATTGACATACACATTTTATCACCAACAGCTGGAACACAAGTCAGAGAAAGTCATATATTTGAACCTAAAAGTTTACCACCATAAACAACTTTAGCCTGGAAGTAACTAGTATGATGTTTTTCAGTTTTGTGTCTTTGAAGAATTGTACACATGGGCAGTAATAATGAGGCAGAACTACCCAATGAGGCAACTCTGTCCTGATTCTTTTTTTTTAATGTATGTATATATTTATTTATTTAAATTTTGAGGCTGTTCCTTTTTTTGATACTGGGGATTGAACTCAGGACCTCACGCTTGCCAGGCAGGCTCTTATGTCACTGAGCTAAATCCCCAGCCCTGTCCTGATTCTTGTCATTGACTAGTCTGGTGTTCTTGCTAGTGATGCAGAAAAAGCACATGTACAATATCAGTCTCAGAAATGAGAGTTAACACCTTTGTCTGAAAGCACCAGTAAGATTGGAGAGGAGACTTGGGCCCTGGAGAGAAGTGACCTGATCTGATCAGGTGATCAGGCGATGATCTGAGAGTTGGGCCACAATCCCTCCCTAGTCTTCTTTGAGTAACAAGGAGCTTTTAAAAGGAACAGCCTAAGCTCAGCCAAACTAACAAGAGAAAAGCTCAGAATAACCAAGCATACATATTTCTTCCTATAAACTGCATTCTCCACAAACCTTTTCTTGACATATATGAACTTTCTAGTATCACCAGTAGCGCTCCCTTTTTCTTCCCAGTAAGGAAAAAAAATCTTATAATACGAATCCCCTCTATACTTATAGGTTTATCTACATACTCTTTTCTATCCTTCTTACTATAATATTTCTATAAAAGTGGCCACTTGTATTTTAAAGTACCCAGCTCCTCCTCTCTTTCTTTCCCCTTCACTCTCTGTTTGCTGGATTTGAAATCTGACTTGCTGCCAACAAACCTCTAAATCAGCAAAAAAGCAAATTAACCCTAAAATTGTAATCTAAGAATTTATAATGGACAAGAAATGTTTTTGTGCATAAGGTTGTCTGGCACTCTGAGTGTCTATTTTACCTCCCCCACATCAACTTTGCTGTCCCAAGAATAACAATCTCAGGTGTTCCTGTTGCCTTTAGCCCTTATTTTTGAAAACAGGTCTAACTGAAAAATAGTATTATGATTTAGAGTCCCCTTGACAGTTCTTCTTGTAGTGTAGGTGTAATTTCTTTCTGTCTCTATGTTCTTAATAGAGCCTTATCATTAGGGTAGGCAGAGAGAGGGATGCAAACAGAGAGTGAGGAAAGTTTGGGCATAAGGGTCTTCCTGCCACTTGCCACTTCTGCCCAAGAAGTTATCCAAGTCACAAAGAATTTGGAAATCAAATGTACCAAATTCAAGTCATTAGCTATAGCTTAGCTAGTACCTAGGCCAAGCCATAGAGAATAAAATATGACATGGTTAGGCTGAGCGTCCTTTTTTAAACTGAAGGGTGAAAGATTTTTAGAAGACAGCTCATTGGGGAATTTGAGAAATTTGAGAGCCTATAGTAACTGATGAGAGAGTAACCAGGGGTCTGTAGCCTTGTGTTTCGGGGCATGGGGATCTGGATGGATCCTCTACATGGCCCAGTCACATCAGAGAAGGCTTTTCTGGGAGATTGGGCAGGAATCCCTGCTCTGATTTCTCTGAAAGTCCACTGCATGATCTGATTCTGTGGAACCCCCTAGGATAGACCTACAGTTTCTGGGTACCAGGGAAAGGAAGAGGGTCAATCTTTCCAGTGCTGGGATACATAGTGATAGGTCCAGTATTGAGTGGAATGTTAGCAAGAAATGGCAAATGAAGAAGACAGAAAAAGAAAGAAAGAAAGAAAGAAAGAAAGAAAGAAAGAAAGAAAGAAAGAAAGGGCAAGATCACAAAAGGAAGAGGCAGGGATGCTAGAGCTTTTAGCAGGAACCCACAACCTCTTCCTCATACAGGCCACCAAAATTTTAGGAGAAAACAAGATATAGGCTCAAAAGGACAAGTTTATTTTAGAACAAACCTAAGAGGGACTACCCTGACACTTAGACCAAAACAGTTCCTTTCACACAGGCTATGAGTTATTTTATAGGGTTATGAAGGAGAAAGTTCAGTGAAGGGGAGTTGTAGCTACCTGCCAAGGACAAAGCTTGAGAAAGTACAGGGAGCAGTAGTTGCTATCAATAACAGGGCTGAATAATGATGGGAGCTATGAGGTGCAACCATCTTACTGGACCTTATTAACCCACACTTATTCATCCTTAGCAGGTGCAAAAGCAAAGTGGGAAGGGTGTTTAGAGTGGCCTCCAGTCAGCCTAGGGTGGCAGGGGTTAGATTCCTTCAAAGGCATCTTGTGTTCCTCTTGAAGAAAGCCCAAACCTGGAATTTCCCAATTCACATTAGTCCAGAAATCAGCCTGGATATGTTCATTTCTCTCCCAAACTGAACAGGACAAACTCTGACAACATCACATGACTCCAGCCCATGAGTAGTGCAGACAGATTGGGATCCCCACTGACAAGTAGCCAGAGTGCTATTGGTTTGAATGTGGTTTGTAATGCCAAGGTTCATGTGCTTGAGGTTTGGGGCCCAGTGGAATGGGCCTGATGGGTCTCATTGAAATAGATTAGTCCCCTCTATAGTGGGTTGTTAATATAAAAGTCAACCTGCCTGCTCCCTGATCTCTTGCTTCCTTGGCTGCACACATAGCTTTTTCTGCATAAAGCTGGTTCACTTTCCACTTTTTCACCATATCATGAGGTACCCAGTAGCCCTCATCAGATACTGGCACCATTTATACCTCCCAACCACCTAGCCATAAGGTAAATAAATCTCCTTTCTTTGTATAATACCTAGACTCAGGTGTTGGAAACCACTACAAAGTGGATTTAAAATTAACTAACTGGCTTTCTATATTATCTGTGAGTCTGTCCTAGGCCTTGGCCCCTTGCCTGGAGATGGGAGCTGATTTATAGTAAATGAACTTCTATAAATCACTGATTCTGGCTGAGGCCTGTAGTAGCCTGTGAGGCCAGAGATAACTCAAAAGGCAAGGTAAGGCCACAGCCAAAGACACCTTGGATCTAACACTAATTAAGTAAATAGAGACTGCAGCTGAAGGAATCTCATTCCTGCAGTCACACTCCTATCATAAATGTCATCCTGGAGATAAGAAGGTTCTCCTAAATTGGCATAATTTACTACTTGGAGAAATCTTTGAAGTGACTTCCAAGGTCTTGCTCATTTCCTGAGCTTTCCTCAGTTTCCCTGCTAATAAAAGTGGGTGGTCCAGAGTAGTCTTTGTTTTGGACCTAATAAAAGTGGGTGGTCCAGAGTAGTCTTTGTTTTGGACCTAATAAAAGTGGGTGGTCCAGAGTAGTCTTTGTTTTGGACCTAATAAAAGTGGGTGGTCCAGAGTAGTCTTTGTTTTAGCTCTCAGAGTCTCAAGCTCAACTAAAGGGTTTTGACCCTCCTGGAGCCCTAAAATCATACCACTTGTCTCATTTTATTTAAGCCTTCATCATACACTCATTTGGGAGAGGGGATGTAGGTCAAGACCCAATAGGTGGAACCCGAACAGGGACCTAAAATCCTTGGACTAGGAATTTTAGCCTGAATGAGTAAGTCCACCCAGAGTGGAAAAGTTCAGATATGGAGGAGGCCTTCACAGGATGAAAGCTTTGCTGGAGAAGCCTAGAGAGAAGAGAGAGAAGAAAAAGGGTAAGTCATCCCACTGTGAAAAGCCATTTTATCTGCAAGTAAAATATGGAGCAAAAGATTTCAGCCAAGGAGCAAAGGTATTTACAACTGCTCCAAAACCTGCTTAAATGCTTAGGGGCTCATGTGCCAAAGAAAGACTTAACAAAAATATTAAAAGAGGTAACCAAATATAATCCATGGTTTTCTCAAACAGGTACTATAGAAATTGATATTTGGGAAAGAGTTGGAGAAAATCTTAAAAAGGCACACAGGGAAGGACTAATCATTTCCCCTGAGATGTCCTCAACTTGGAAGCTGGTCAGTTCAGTTTTAAGTCCATTAAAGAGCTCACAGTCAATAGTCTCTGATTTGGACACAGAGGGAATAAGCGAGCTCCCTGCTTAGGTGCCTGCCACCAAAACAAAATCCTTAGAAGGATCACCTCAGCAGGGGCCAGAGCCTTTACAAAAAATATCTCATATGGCTCTATCCAAAAACTTACAGGTAGTGTGGGAAGAGGCAGCCACATGGGGGAGAGAATGATACCCTCCCTGCTTGCTTCCCAGTTGGAACAGAAAGAGATGCTAATGATATCCTCCCAGTTGGAATGGAAAGAGATGCTAATGAGTATTTTATTCATATGCCTTTTGAAATACAACTGCTAAAAAATCTTAAACAAAGTGTGGTTAACAATGGAGTCCAAAGTCCATTTACTGTGGGACTCTTACAAAATGTTTTGGATACATATTGATTGACACCTTATGATATCAAACATTTGGCACAAACATACCTGTCTCCTACTCAATTCCTTCATTTTGATGTAAAGCTAAAAACTTGTCTCAGAGCAGGCTCATAAAAACAGGATGGGTCCCAATCCACATCTAGCAATAAACGAAAAAATATTTTCTGGGACAAGAATATATGTGCCACTTGAGGAACAGTTTCAATGTCCTAAAGAGCTATATCCACAATTGGCAGAATTAGTAAAGAAGACATGGATAACTGTTCCAGAGGATAGGACTCTGATAATGTCCTTTTTACATATTCTACAAGGACCCCAGAAACGCTTTACTCAATTTGTGACAAAATTACAAGAAGCCATTTGCAGACAGGTATCAAACACAGAAGCTGCAAACATTTTAATTTTACAAGTGGCATATAAAAATGCTAATCGAGATTGTGAACAGGCTTTAAATCCTGTAAAGTAAACTAATGATTTAACAACATATATTTGAACATGTCAGGACATTGGAACTGAGTCCTATACTACAACTATGATGGCTCAGGTTATGGCTGGCCTTACAAATGCAAAAAGGAGTAATATGAAATGTTTTAACTGTGGAAAAGTGGGACATACTAAAAAAATTGCAGGGTTCTTATTAGATCTAATAGGACAGACACTGCAGCAAGAGAAAAGTGCCTCTGGTGAGGATGACTCAGGTTCTGCACCTGGACTCAGTCTGAGATGCCAAAAAGGGAGGCATTGGGCCAAATATTGTCATTCTAAGTTCCATAAGGGTAGAACTTAGGGCTCTGGGAAACAAAGGAACCTGCTCACCTCCCTGGTAAACATACATGGCTCTAGCAAGCAGTGGGCAACCCACGAAGAGAACCAGCCAGCCAGCATCTCCCGAGATCCATGCTGTGTTGGAACTTAGGGCACTGGGCAATAAAGGAACTCACTTGCCTTTCTGGTAAGCAGCCATAACTTGAGCAAGTGGCAGTGACCCAGGGAGAGAACCAGCCAGCCAGCGTCTCCCAAGATCCATGCCATGTTTGAACGTAGGGCACTGGGCAAAAAAGGAACTCACTCGCCTCCCTGGTAAACAGCCATGAGCCTACTGGTGTGTGGGCTGAGAATCAAACATCCCATCCCCCTATTAGCAAATAGGAGTAAGAGGTCTGAGCATCTCTTGGGAGGTTGACCATATGCAATATAGTAAATAGGGGGGATTTCCTTCTATCATCTCTTTGAAGGCAAATATTGTTATTACTGTTTTGCTTTGTTCTGATTAATTGTGTTGCTCTACTCAATACTCTTTTTTTTGATAGGTTTTATGATGTTCTGTATTTGGTTTGGTTTTGCTATACCTGATTGAAAGAATAACTATTGTGAAGATGACGAATTATACTATGGTACCTACTACTGTTATCCTGGTGTGAAGATCTGTACCAAGTTCACTGAATTGTCTCAGTTGGCTTTTTTCTGTCTTGTTTGTTGTATTATACTACCTTCAAAATAAAAAAAAATAAATTCCATAAGGATGGTACACTTTTTTTTTTGGTACTGGAGATTGAACTCATGACCTCATGCTTGCCAGACAGGTACTTATACCACTGAGCTAAATCCCCAGCCCCAAGGATGGCACACCTTTGCTAAAAAATGAGATGAAGGCCTTTCCTCAGGCCAGCAAAACAATAGAGGAGGCAAGACCCGTGAATCAAAATGCCAGTCAACTTTACCCAGTGCAAACTCACCAACAAATTCAAGAACAACACGAGAGGTGGCTCCCTGGAGAGATGGTAACTCACTCATCAGGGAATGATTCAAAGTGCAGGATTAGATCTTCCTGCAGTTTATAGAGTCACTCTCACTGGACAAGGCCATCCCAAGTCCCATAGGAATTTGGGGTCCCCCACCTGAAGAAACAGTTGGTCTTATGCTGGGAAAGGCTGATCTAAATTTAAAAGGAATAACTATTTACCTGGTGTGATTGGTGGTGATTGTTGGGATGAGATACAAATTCTTGTATGTACTATGGATCTCTGGGTTTTTGAACAGGGAGACTATGTGGCACAGTTGATTTTTGTTACCTACAGAGAAGCCTTCTTTTGTTCAGTATAGACAGCTCAAGAGGGAACGAGATCCTCAGAGTTAGGCTACAAAAAGAAAAAATTTATTTTACACAGGAAGTGACTAAAAACAGGCCTATGTGTTTTATAAAGATTATTAGAAAATACTTTGAAGGTCTAATAGACACTGGTGTGGTTGTGTCTGTAATTACATCAGAACAATGACCTGCCACATGGCTGACACAAAGGGCTTCTGTGTCCCTTATTGGACTGGGAAACCCCTTAACATGTATTGCAAAGTGCCTCACCTTTGCCTTATGAGAGCCCAGACCAACAAAAAGGTTTCTTTTTACCTTATGTAGCACTTATTCCAGTTAACTGGTGGGGAAGAGATTTGTTACAAAAGTGGAAATTAATGCTTACTAGTGATTCTGATTTTAAACCTAAACAAACAAGTTCCAATTTGAAAACTGAACAAATAGATTCAGATCCTAAAACTTTAAAAATGACGATTAAAATGGGATATCAAAAAGACAAAGGACTAAGAAAAAACTTAGAGGGAATCAAAGAGCCTGTTAAGATAACACCTAAAAATGACAGGCAAGGTACCAGATATCAACAGGTTTTTTGACAAGGGCCATTGATGCTTCTCCCCTCACAACAGCTCTGCCTTTACAATCCAAAGTTAAGGAGCTTTCTTGGGGATATCAATGACCCCTTAAAAAGAAGAAGCTTCTCAATTATACAAATTAGTTAAAGAGCAATTTCAGCTAAGACATTTAGAAAGCTCAGTTAGCCCTTGGAATACTCCTATCTTTGTTATTCCAAAACAGTCAGGCAAATAGAGGTAGTTACAAGACTTAAGAGCTATAAATACTTGCTTACTTCCTATGGGGGTAGCCAGGATTACCAGATCCAACTATAGTTCCCAGAGACTGGCCTCTCATCATAATTGATTTAAAAGATTGCTTTTTTTTTTAACATTCCTGCTTTCCCACAGATAAACCAAGTTTTTGCCTTTTCCATTCTTAATTTAAACTTTAAAAGAGCAATACAGTTAATAATGTGGAAGCTAGGTTATGCTGTGTCTTAACAGGTAAAAGATTCACAAAAAATATACAACCTTGTTGGGAGACAAATAACGCTGGAGACTGCCTCATGCAATGGCTCCACCAACCTGAGCCCCCAGAGACCTGCCAATCAGCCAGAGGTTCCATCTCTAGCTGCCCCGAGAGACCAGGAAAGAGGACAAATGATCCAGTGGAACAACATCCAAGCAACAATTCAAGAGGCTAGAAATATATTCACCAAGAGGGAAATTCCACCAACCCCTAAAAATCTTTTGGTTGCCTTAATGGCTCCGCTGACAATATCTGTATGTATGACACCTGTCTCAGGAGTGGAGTAATGGACTTATGTCCCTAATCCACCATTACTTAGATCCATTACTTAGACAGTTTCTCCACCTAAGGTATATCATAAACTAGACATGACTGGTCCTAAACTAAGTGCCATTACAAGGCCACTCATTTCTACATAACTCCCTTACCTTATAACAAATTTATACATCCTTGGGAAGATATAAAGAAGCATATACAAGGAGCTATCCATCAAAATGTTACTATGAATATTGATGCTCTCCAGAAGGAGGTGTTGTCAATGTCCAAACAAACCCAATAATTTGATGAACAAATTCAAGATTGAGACAAATTTTCTGATGCCTTAGATCAATTAAATCCATTCAACTATCTGAAGGTACACTTCTGGCTTTATATTGGTATACTTGGAGTAATTTGTGTGTTTCTCCTTATTCAATTCATAGTCTGTCAAAGAGGAGTCAAGACAGACTGACTCCTAGACAACATTCAACCACGACTTACCCTGATCCAGCTTTTATTACAAAAACAAAAGGGAGGAGATGTTGGAGACCACTATGAAGTGACTCTGAGAAGGATTTAAAATTAACTGATTGGCTTTCTATATTTATCTGTGAGTCTGTCCTAGGCCTCGGCTCCTTGCCTGGAGACAGGAACTGATTCATAGTACGTGAACCTCTATGAATCACTGGTCCTGGCTGAGGCCTGTAGTGGTCTGTGAGGCCAGAGATACCTCAAAGGGCAAGATAAGGCCACAGCCAAAGACATCTTGGCTCTAACACTAATTAAGTAAATAGAGACTGCAGCTGAAGAAATCTCATTCCTTCAGGCACACTCCTACCATAAATATCATCCTGGAGATAAGAAGGTTCTCCTAAATTGGCATAATTTACTACTTGGAGGTCTTTGAAGTGACTTCCAGGGTCTTGCTCATTTCCCGTGCTTTCCTCAGTTTCCCCACCCTTTGTTGTTGGATCTAATAAAAGTGGGCAGTCCAGAGAAGTCTTTGTCTTAGCCCTCAGAGTCTCAAGCTCAGCTAAAGGGTTTTGACTCTCCCAGATCTCTAAAATCATACCACTAGTCTCATTTTATTTAAGCCTTCACCATACACTCACTTGAGAGACTGGGGATCTAGGTCAAGACCTGATACTCAGGTATCCTGTTATAGCAACACAAAATGGACTAAGACACATGGAAAACCTTATTGGGCCTGAGACTTCTCTCCCTGTCCAGACATAGCAAGGAAGCCAGGAAGAATGGGTAGGGGACCTCCATAAATAATGAACCACCTGATAAGGGAAGCCTCTTTGTCCTAGAGGAACTAAGAATCCATTCCTCCTCCATTCTGAGCAAGAATGAGCAAAAGGAATCCAGCCAGAAAAGGCAGCTGGCTCTGGAAGCTTCCTAAACTGTGGGCCTGATGCCTGGGAGTTTGGGACAAGAAAAACCCAGCACAACCAACTTGCAGCTCAGAAAATCCTCTCTGTTCCCCACAAGTGGTATCCCACTATAGGTATTTCTTAGTCACTTTCTTGTTGCTGGGACAAAATATCCAGCACCTACAAAAGAGGAAAGGCTTATTTTTGGCTCACAGTTTCAGTCCATAGTCAGCTGACTCCAAGATAAGCAGGCACAGCAGAGGGTCATCACAGATAATAAAAGTTCATGGCAGGCAGGAAGCAGCAAAACTTCCTTTTTTTCTTCCTTTTTATTTGGTCCAAGCTAAAAGCCTATTGATTGGTGCCAGCCTCACCCAAGATGGGTCTTCCCTCCCATCATCTACACCCAGAACTATGCTAAACTAATGAGCAGACTAATCCAGTACCACACACTCATGATCCAGTCACTCCCCAAAGCCCTAAGTGTGTGAGGCTCGGGGTGGGGGGGCATCTAGATATAAGCCACAACAAGGTTGCCAGCCAGGAAAGCTCTTTGTCCCATGGGCTTGAGATACTCTTTATGTGTCCCTTCAGGCAGCATCACCAGAAGCCAAGGGGGAGCCCCAGGGGCAAGGAAAACCAAGTAGGTCTTTAACATTCTGACAGTCAAACTGTCATAGGAACCACAGCCCACAAAAGTAGGCCAGGACCTGCATGTGACACATAAAAAGACTCATTTCTTGCTAAAGTAAGAGATTTAAATAAATCCAGTTTCCTGACATAATACCTAGCTTATAATTCAAAATCACCTGTCATACCAGGAACCAAGAAAGAAATCATAATTTGACTGAGAAAAAAACAACCAACTGACATCAACCCTGAGATAAATCAGATGTTGGAATTATCTAACAAGGACTTTTGGCAATCAGCATAATAATTCATCCACTACAAATTCTCTTAAAACAAGTAAAAAATAATAAAAGCCTCAGTTCAGAGATACTGTAGAAGTGATTTTTAAAAATCCAAATAGATTCAATTTTGAATGTATACCTGAAAGAAGTGACTGCATTGTATATCTCAGAAGCATTAAATACATACATTGTTGTAAAGCTACCATGATCATACATCCCCAGAACATCTTTCATCTTGCAAAACTAATATTCTGAATTCATTAAAGACCCCCTCCCTGTTGCCCTTTACCCAGCCCCTGGCAACTATTATTCTACTCTCTGTCTCTATGAACTTGACCACTCTAAGGTACTTCATGTAAGCAGGACCATTCAATGCTTACTTTTGGTGTCTGACTTACTCCATTTAACACACATAATGTCCTCAAATATCATTTACATTGTAGCCTATGTATTTTTGAAGGTGAAAAATACTCCATTATGTGTTGTTAAGGAGTTGAATGTTCATGTCTTCCCTCCCCAGAGTAATATGCTGAAGCTTTAATGTCTGAGTGACTGTTTTTTGGAAATGGGGCTTCTGAAGAAGTGATTAAAGTTAAAGGAGGCTAGAGGGCTGAGATGGTTAATCTCAAGTGTCAACTTGATTGGCCTGAGAGACACCTAGGGCATTAGTGAAGCACACTTCTGGATGTGCCCAGGTGGGTCATGGATGCATAACCTTGGGTCTATACTTGGTTGCTCATATCTTCCTCCCAGGCTCTTGTGCTCCCTGCTTCCTGGCTGTCATGAGATGCATAGCTTTCTAACTCGACTGTCTTCTATGATATTTCTGCCTTGAGGTCAACCAAACATGGACTGAAACCTCTAAAACTATGAATCAAAATAAATATTTCCTCAGTTGAAGTTGCTTTCCCAGTCATGTGGTCACAGCAACAAAGTGCTGACTAATACTATGGTAGAGCCCTGCTTAGGTAAAATTAGTGTCCTTATAAGAGGAGATATCAGAGAGATACTCCCTGCCCTGTGTTTGTACTACACAAAGGCCATTTGAAGACAAGGAGAGAAATCAATCTACAAGCCAGGAAGAGGGCCCTCATCAGAAAACAAATCACCTGGAAACTTCATCTTAGGTTGACCAGCCTCCAGAAGTGTGAGAAAATTTCTGCTCTTTAAGCCACCTGGTTTGTAGTGTTTTGTTATGGCAGCCAGATCAGACTGTTATACTGTGCACATTCACATTTTGTATATCTAGCCATCTATTGATGGATACTTGAGTTGCTTCTATTTTTTTTTAGTTATTTTCACTAATGCTACTTTGTTCCAGAGGAGATGGTCAAGTGGTTCAAGGTGCACCTTGCAAGGGGGAAGCTGATTGGGACCAGACATTATAGTGTAGAATTGATAACATTGATAAGGTGAGGATTTTGAAAAGAATAATGTTAACAATTGGTTAGTGGGTTATTTGCCTATATGAGCAATGTATCTGTGCAGATAAATGAGTTTACAGAAATTCCCTAAAGCAAACAGTAAAAACATTTATTGATTTATAGCCTTGTCTTCCTGGACAAGATTTCCCTGGAATAAATAATTAAGCCAAGCAGCCTCTGCCCTCCATCCTGATATTTAAGCAGTATCGATGTAAAGGTCTCACTCTCACCTTTATTATTTTGATAGATTCTAATATATTCACCTTCTTTACATTTTTTATCAAAAGGGCACCTGTGTGTGTGTATGTGTATGTGTGTTACTGAGGGTTAAAGACTTGAACCCAGGACTTGGCATGCTAGGAAGATCCTCTATATCCCTAACTCTATAACATTTTTTGAGTGCTGATCCAAAACCACTACATTAGGCCAAGTGTGCTGGCACAGGTCTGTAATCTCAGACTCAGGAGGCTGAAGCAGAGGGATCTCTGTGAGCTTAAGGCCAGCCTAGGCTACAAAGTGACATGCACAGTGAAACTCCATTTCAAAAAAATGAAAAAACAAAACATAACAAAATGAAACAAAACCACTACATTTCAACTGAGAAAAAAAAAACTACATTTCACAGCACACAAAGCATAACAGTTAGAAGACATTGCTAAATTGCAAGTGTTTTAAGGACAAATGAAAGAGGGTGATGCGACAGAATGAATAGTAGATTAGTAACAACGCCCTCCACAAAAACATTGCCCCTCCTGAACTTCTGATTGTGACCTTATCTGGAAAAAATTTTTTGTAGATACAATTAAGTTAATAATCTCAGGATGAAATTTTTCTAAATTATTGCTGGGGTAATGGGGGAGCTACATCTAGTGATGAGTATCCTTAGAAGGGAAGAAAAAGGGATAAGACACAGAATAAGTGATGTGAAGATGGAGGTAAAGGTTGGAGTGATGCATCTATCAGGCAAAAATGCCAAGGATTTCCATAGCCACCAGCAGCTAGGTAAGAGCCAGGAAACAGAGCCTTCAGAACGAAAGAACTCTGCCAACATTTTTTGAGCTCAGGGCCTTTGCACTCTGCTATATCCCCAGCTCTTTTCTTATTTTTTGAGACATGGTCTCACTAAGTCATTAAACTCCCCAGGCTGGGTTTAAATTTGTGATCCTCTTGCCTCAGCCTCAAGAGCTTTGTGATTGCAGGCCTGCACTACCACATCCAGCTCTGCCAACATATCAACTATATTTTGTCTTTTTTTTTTTCTTGACGTACTGGGGCTTGAACCCAGGGCAGTGCATCATGCATTATGTCATCAGTTAAAAAGGGAAAGGTTTCTCGAGTTGTACAATGGAGATGGACCTGAGGTGCCGGGTTACAGAGTGGATGTGCATAATGGGATCATTGTAATTATGTAGCTGGAAAATATCAGTGGCAGTAATTTTGAGCAGAGAATATGTGTTTTGGGTGTGTTTTGGAAGTAGGGTGGACTTGGTAGAGGGTACAGACAAGGAAAAAGAAAGAAAATCAGTCACAAATGACCAATGGAACAGTCTAAGGCCCAGAAATAGACCCTTGGAAACACACAAACTAGATATATGACCAATTATCAAAGGAGAAAAGGATTCAGTAAATGGTACTGGCATAACTGATAAGCCATGAAGAGAAAGAGAAATTGAATGTATTCCTGACCAGCCCAAAAGCTACAGTCAGCATGAAAAGCAAAACCTGAGAATGTCTTAGAAGAAAAAGTGAATGAATTGCAGACATAATCAGAACAATGCTTTTGCTGATGGAACATGAATAGCTACTGAATTTTTGGCTTAAGCAATTAGATAGCTAATAAAAAATATTAATCATAGTAGCTAGTATTTCTGCAGATGGGCCAAGCAATTTTCCAAGCAACTGCCATCCTCTGTCCCATCCAATCCTTGCTGATTCTGTGAGCTGGCTTCTGCTACCACTCTCACCTGCAAGCAAGAATTGAGGCATGGAAAGCTCAGGAAACTTACCTAGGATCACATGGCTGGTAATTGACATGGCATTGTCTAGCTGCAGAGATCCTATCCTTGCAAGAGTGACAAAACCAGGATCTGGAGCTCAGAGGAGGCTGAGTCACCTAAGCTTAGATGTTTAGGAAGCTACATTCTTCTCAGAGAACTCCAGCTGTTAGTATCTACTGCAGATGTCTCCCAAAACTTCCTGTGTGGGGAGTTTTGAAGGTGACTGATTAACTGTGTAACATTGGGATTAAAAATGTGATACTAAGATTAAGGTTGTGAATAATGGGCGCCCTACCCTGGGTGTGAGTGGCATCAACCAATAGGCTTACAACCTGGATGGAATATAAAGAAAGAGAGGGAGGCGGACTGCTGCTGCTGCTACCTCCTGCCCACTCTGTGATGCCCCTCTGCCCTGCCACCCTGCCTTGGAGCCAGCTGATTATGGACTGAACCTCTACCTGAGCTGATGTAAACCTTTCCTCCTTTATCCTTGGGTGTTGGGTATTTTGTCTCAGCAACAAGAAAAGTAACTAAGACACAACCTCAGTGGAGTCTCCAGGAATTTCCGGTGCCCCCACCTCTCTTCCCCAGCAGACTGTGTCTACTAATGGGAGGAGAAGAGCCAGACAAAAATGCTCTGTAAGAGGAGTCTAGGAAACTTCAAGCCAGGCTGCTGCATTCTGAGCAGCCAGCTCCTCTTGCAGACTCATTGAGCTTCATTCACAGTTTTGTTTTGTTTTGTTTTCATTAAGTAAATTATTGAATGTTTATTATGTGACATTAGTGAGCTATTTTGTTGGTGTTGTTGCAGTAATTATAAACATTATATATACATATGTATATATAAATTTCACCATCTCAGCCTTTTAAAATTTTTTTGCTTTATTTATTTTTTATTTAAATTTATTTTTCAACTGGTACATTAAAACTGTACATAGTAATGGGCCAATATGTGATGTTTTGATGCATATACACAGCACATAATGTTTAAATCAGATTAAACATAACTATTTCCTCATACATCTATCATTTCCATATGATAAAAATTTTCAAAATCCTTCTAGCATTTTCAAGTATGTATTAATGCTATCTACAGTCTCCTCCTGTGCAAAACTACCACAGTTTCTTGCTCCTACCTATCATTTCTTCTTCCTGGTAACTACCATCAAATTATATGGGGTTGACTTGTGTAGGTTCTGCCTGTGAGTGAGATCATGTAGTACTTCTCTTTGTGCCTGGTCTATTTCACTTAACATAATGATCTGCATTTCCATCCTTGTTGGTACAAATACCAGCATTTCATTCTTTCTAGAGGTGCATTATATCCCATTGTATATGGGTACCACATCTTCTTTATGCATTTCTTTACTGATGGACAAGTGAGTTTCCATCTCCTGACAGTTGTGAAGAGAGCTACAATAAACAGAGGAGTGCGAATGTCTCTTTAACATGCTGATTTCATTTCCTTTATTTGCACAGCCAGCAGTGGGATGGCTGGAGCATACAGTGGAGGATATATATATATATGTATAACATATATATTAATGCTGGGATCAAACGCAGGTCCATAGACATGCTAGGCAGGTGCTCTAGTCACACCCTCAGCCCTTTTGTACTTTTTGAGGCATCTCCACACTATTTTCCTTCGTAGCTGTACTAATTTACATCTCTACTGAAAGGTACAAATGTTTCATTTTCTCCACATTTGCTCTTTTCACCAATGGTCATTCCTACAGGGGTGAAGTGATATCATATTGTGATTTTGATGTGGATATGCATAACCTTGATGATTAGTGATGTTGAGTGTTCATCTTAACTTTTTAAAGCCGGGTTTGGTGATGCACACCTGTCATTTCAGCCCTTGGGAGGCTGAGGCAGGAGGAGCTCTGAGAATCTGAGGGCCAGCCTGGGCTATGTAGTGAGTTTAAGGCCAGCTTGAACTACATAATGAGAACGTTGTTTCATAAATAAATAAATACATCTTTTGAACTGAGGATATAGCTCAGTGTCACAAGTGCTTACTGACAAGAGCAAGGCTCTGAGTTCAATTCCCAGTACAAAAAAAAAAAAACTTTTAGAAAGTATAAGTTTCAATGACATGAAGTGTGAAAAAAATCATGGGTTTTTTAAAAAATCATTGTTGCTTTAGAGGCTACATTGCTGCTGAGCAGTGGAACATTAACTTTTCACTTTTGTAAGTTGTGCACAAAAACTACACAATCATCACTAGACATCTAAATGCTTGACCTGTCTTAAAGAATAGTATTTTAGTTACTTTTCTAATTGCTGAAACAAAGCACTCAACACCCAAAGTTAAGAAGAAAAGGTTTATTTGGCTCACAGTTCATAGAGGTTTCATTCCACAGTCAGCTAGCTCCAAGGCAGGATGGCATGGCAGGCAGGCATCACAGAGGAAAAACAGTTCACAGTGGACAAAAGATAGCAAGGCAAGCAAGAGAAAAGGCAAACCTCTTTCTGTGCTTTATATTGTATCCAGGCTACCAGGTTTAGGGTGATGACAAACCAATTAGTGAAATGATTTAGTAATCACCCACCCTTAATCCTAGCATTGCACCATGAATCAGTCACATACTGTAGATTCAACCTATGAAAAATCCCCAGCTATGACTGCATGAGGCTTTGGGTGGGTGTCAAACACAAGCCCTAACACCATTTCTTCTGCTATTCCAATCAAAAATCAAAAATCCCTTTCTAGTACAAACATGTATTTTAGTCCAATTCCTTGGCCACTAGCCCTATTTAATCTTTACATACTTGTTAGTCACCTTTACCTGGAAAGATTGGTTCTAGCAATGCCAAGGGTACTGGACCCTGCCAACAAAAACAAGTCATCAGTTTTCAAACAGCACCTGGCTGTCCTTGGAGTTGAGATGTGTGGACTATGGAACCACCATGATCTGAGGAAAGCATTCCTGGGATGATGTTTCCTGAACCTCCTCCCACAATCAAATGAAATATAAAGATCCCTACTTTCTCCCTGATGGAGAGGGCTTACCAGCTGCTCTCCTGCAGTGCATCAATAAGCTCTTTTATTTTTCTACATTCTTGATTATCAGTAAACTCTCATCACTTGTGGCACTGGCTTCGCACCCAATATGCCTTGCACAGCATTAAATACATTCACATTCTTGTGTGTCATTGGGTTCCCTTCACCCTTAGCCTATATTTGAGCTCTTGATAAGTGCCAGACAATGATCTGGGCAGTGAGGGAGATAAAATAGGTCTCTGCTTTAATGCGGCTCACATTCTTATCACAGAGACAGACATTAAACATAGAAAATATTAACATGATTGTATCAGATATTCACAAGTGCTAGGAAGAAAACAACAAAGGGCAATAATTACAGCCAAGAGGAAACACTATATTTCAGAAAGAGGGCTTGACAAGGAATATCCCCTGGTATCAGAGAGCTCTAAATTCCACAGTAAGTAGGAGGAGGAAGAACTAATTAAACTGGAGCAACCCAAAGACTCTTTCAGTAAGGGCCATTGGGCTAAAGCCTAATATACTACAGTGAGCAGAATTCCAAAACAAGGGAAAAGCAAGTGCAAAGATCCTGAGGCAGACATTTTAAAGAGCCAACAGTGTTGAGAAACTGTAAGAGGAGAGGCTGGGCAAGAATCACAGAGGTAGGTTGAAGGTCGGACATCATTCAGATTTTATTCAAAGCACAAAGAGAAGAAATGCTGTGGTTTTACATACAGGATGGACTGGTTTTCACTCTCTGTAGAACTGGGGTTGGGGGGAGAAGCAAAGTAGGGAGACCTAAGAGGCTCCTCCAGGTGCCAGCAATGGTGACCTGGTCTTGAGTGGCAGTGGTACAGGTGAGCTGAATGCCTTGGGATGCACTGGAAAGTGAGATGATAGGACTTGCTGGTGAGGATCTGGGAGTGGGATTGAGGGTTCAAGGCCAACCCCCAGGTCCTTGGCTGAGTTAACAGGTGCTGGGTTGCTTACTGAAACAGTGAAGATGGATGAGGTGTCATTTTGGGGGAGAATCAACTGAAGTACCATGTTCTCTGAGAAGACTCCCTGACTTCAGCTGAGTAGGGGAGAGGGTGACAAGGATGACATTTCCTTCCCTCTGGTCAACTCTCCACCATCACAACACCCTTAACTTCACTCCATGAAGAAAAGGCCCACCTCTTACCACCTGGAATTCCACTGGAGCTAGGCCTGGTGCATGAGATACAGGGTTGCCCAGCTTCAGGAGCAAAAAGACATCTTAAACTAAGGACACGCTCAACAATGTGCACTAAATCCATTGGTTACTGGGTATGGGGGTCCTGGGGTGCCTCTCCTGTAGGTACTTTCTAGGTTTTTGCTGTCCTGAACAAAGAATTGGCCAGAACAATGAAAAAGATAAGAAGATTTTGTATTTATTAAAGGTAGAAAAGAAACTTGCTCTGCTGAGAGTGTGGGCCAATTAAAAGTACAAAAAGAAATGCCCTTTGCAGGGCAAGAGCAGACCACTGTGAAAGAGAGAGCATAATGGCGAAGAACTCAATGGCAGCTGCCATTTTGTATATTCCATTCCTCAGGCTGACATAGGTGTAGATCATCCTATCAAAAGCCTGCTTGAATCCTCCAGAGAACAACTGAAGATAGCACTTTCTGATTGACTCCAGTGCAGAGTTTGGGTTCATGTCTCTTGACAGTTGCAATCATCTGTCCAGCCTGCTAGCCACGCCATAATCTCCTGCCCCAAATGTACAGTCTTGACTTGTATAGATTTTCTGTTGAGAGTCAAACAGCGGACAGTGTGCTGGTACAAGCCTATTGTAATCCCAGCTACTCTGGAAGTTAAGACAGGAAGAGCACAAATTTCAAGCCAGTCTAGACAATTCATCTATACCCTATCTCAAAATTAAAATTGAAAAGGTTGGAGACGTAGCTTGGTGATAGAGCACTTGTCTAGCATGTGGGAGACCCTGGGTTTCATCCCCCATACTGCCAAAAAAGCATTTTTGACTCAGTTAATGTTTACAAAGATTTATACTGAAAAATGAAGTAAACATTCTGACAGAAAACAAGTCTGATTTTACTGATTAGTTTCACAAAAAGCCGTGACAATGCCAATTAGAATGAACAATGAATAATGTCCATAAAGTAAATGGGTGAAATCAGCTCCTTCAAACTTTCACTGAATATGTTATAAAAGCCTTATTTTTCAAAAATGTATTTAAATTAGCAGTGTTACAATGTTCCCAATTGTTTTCTGAGAGTTTGGCTTAAACAAGTTGTCTTTAAATGAAGAAAGGAGTGAAATTCATTCTGATTTGATGTCTTGATAACTTTTTCTTTCTTTTTTTTTAACTCCAGTACTGGGGATTGAATCCAAGGAGTGCTGAGCTACATCCCCAGCCCTTCTCATTTTTCCATTTTGAAACAAACTCTTGCTAATTTGTCCAGGCTGGCCTTGAAATTAAGATTCTTCTGCTTCAGCTTGAGCCTTTTTTTTCTCCATTTTCCAGAGACTGAGATGCTCTATGATCTGAGTTAGAAAGGTAGAAAGTTTTTAGAACACTGAGGGAAGACCAAATCTAGAAAGAGAGCAGTAAAAAAAACTTCTGAGAACAGGTAATTACCTGATTTTTATTTTATTTTGGAGGGGGCACCAATGATAGAAGAAAGGGCTTTGTGAGAACACTAAGCAAGTGTTCAAGTGAGCTATCCCTTCAACTCTTAAATTTAATTGCAGTAAAATATAAGTGAAATTACCCCCTTAACCATTTTAAATGTACATTTTGGTGGTATTAAGTGTATTTATGCATTTATGTATTTATTGAGACACTTTCTGCCAAAAGACAGGCTGAGATTTTTTTTTTGTACTGGGGATTGAACTCATGCTTGCCAGGCAGGCACTTCTGCCATTGAGCTATATCCTTGAGATTTTTTATTTGAGATAGCACTGACTTCAGATTATCTGGAGGCATATTGCCCCCTTGATGATATTGTTTTCTAATTTGTAAATGTGAGCCATCTCTCCATTTATTTAGGTTTTCATTAATTTATTTCAATAATTTTTTTGTTTTTGGAGTATGAAATTATAACATTTTTATAGTTTTGTCTTTCTTTTGCCAAATTTGAATGGAGTTTATTTTTGTGATGCTATTGTAAGAGAAATTGTTCTCTTAGTTTCAATTTTGAACTGTTCATTGCTAGTGGTGGGAAGTGACTTAATCTTTAATTCATGTTGAAAATAAAGCCATGGTGTAGAAAGAGGGAGATGAGGAGAGAGGAAGAAGGAGAAGAAGAGAAGGAGAAAAGGAGAGAGAGAGACAGAAGGCTCAGCTATAGGGTTTGAAATTAATCAACTCGCTCTTCTCTGCACTGGGTTTAATAACATCCTTGGTTCACAGAGCTTCCATCCTCAGTTTTAAAGGAGATATAATGCCACCAGGTGTGATGGTCAGTGTGTATACTCCCTACACTCTGGGAAGCTGAGGCAGGAGAGTGGCAAGTTCAAGCCCTGCCTGGAAAACGTAGCAAGACGCTATCTCAGAATAAACACACTTTTTTAAAAGGGCTGGGATGTAGTCCAGTGTGAAGATCCTGAGTTCAACCCCCAGTACCAGTGTGTGTGTGGGGGGGGTGTAATATTCCTGAAAGACAGTGTGCTGGGCCCCCAGCAAAAGATAACAAGCTTTAGTTATTTAGGTATCACTCTTAGATGCTGATTTTCATCTTATCACTGATGTTTAAGGTCACTGGAGTTTAATCTTCTTACGTTTTTACATTAAGCTCTTTGCTTAGAGACAGAAGAAGTGATTATTACAGATCTATGCACCCTCAGCTTATATCCCAGTGTCTGAAACATGCATTTCTTAAATATTTGTTAGTACTTCTCCTTGAGACATCCCATCAATATGATGCTTCTGTAAATCTGTTCCTTTTGGTCTCCCCATCTTCTTATTCCAAATTTCTTAACCTGACTCCAAAGCTCTATTTTCCTCTCCTTTTCCCTTATCTCCTCTCAGACCTCATGATCCATATATATAGATGCCCACTACAGGCTAATAAAGTGCACCTTTTCAGAGGCATGTTTGACATTTATTTGCACACAACTGAAAATGAAGAATGGAGAGCAAAGGTGCCGGGAGGTAGCCTTTACCCTTCCCTCTGCTGTCCCACGCTCTCTCTGGAGACTTGCACATCCCACTCAGGCAAACCAACGCCCCCCAGTGAACAGGGCAGTCTCCAGTGAAGGCGAGCTAGCGGCCCTCCCACTCACCCCAGCGCTGGCGAGGCCACATTCATCAGCGTCCCCACTCCTTGCCCACCCGGCCTAGCCCGGGAGAGCTGACTCTGAGCAGATGCTCCATAGCCATTCTCCAAGCACCGCTAGATGCCAAAGGGGAGTAAGCTGCGCTCCACTTGGAGGTGGAGGACAAAAGTGGTGCAGGAGTCGAGGGTGCAGTTGGACTCAGGTCTTAACAGCCAGGCAATGACAATCATTGCGAGATCTGCAAAAACTCATTTTAACTCATCTCAGTGGTAAAACTGGTCCATGTATACCAGCTTGATGGCTTTTAAACTTTCAAACTTTTTTTGACAGGAAGCCTCAGTTAGGGATATTTGTGCTTCACGTCGCCATGATAACACGGTGCATATTCTTCCCTCACACACCCTGAAAGTGACGGCCATGAACCAAAATCCAAGGATGGTATTTTCAACTTTTAATTTAGCTCATTTAAAAAAGAACTGGATATAATTCACTAAGCGGGTTTTAGGACCCTCTCGTGGATTTTGATCCACAGTTTTTAAAAGATCACCTTGGAAGGGGATGTAAAAAGAATGAAGGTGTGCTGAGTATATGTACCAACTTGCCACAATGAGTATAATCATTATGTACTAATAAAAATACAAATTTGGAAACAACAGGAAAGCACCAAAATAACACAAATAGCCAATAACTTTATGATCCAGAGATAAATCTTACCGTTTACTCTATTGTTACAAATAATTTTAAATAACAAATTGAGGTTATGCTATCGGTTCTTTGAACAAGAACAATTTTAAATATTTTAATATATTCTTTTCCAACATGATTTCTGTAGCAATAATGTGAGATAATAACCACCCTTGGTTTTAAAATCTCTATTCATCCCCCATACCAGTACAAAGCAGGTGCAGCAGCCAGTAATGTCTCCCTCTTCCACTACCTTGGAAGCCTGTGTGAACCCCATCTCTGACCCCTTGCACAGTGTGACCTTACATGCACGTTCAACTCTCAAACCTGCAAAAAAAATTTTTTTTCTCTTCAGTTACTGTGAACGAATAGTGCAAAAATATCCTGGCCTGTAAATTTTGTGCATATCTATGATTATTTCCTTAGCCTAACCCCTTAGTCAAAGGTATTCACATATTCATGGCTTCTTAATATCACTGACAAAAATTCTTTAGAAATGCAATAGTTTAATCTTTCACATCATTGTATGATGGCTCTCATCAATATTCATTGAAATCATCGATGTTTTAAAACGATTAGTAATTTGGTTAGTAAAAACAAAAAGCCATGGTTACTAAAATTTGGGTACTCTGTGTTTAAAAGAAATACACAGATCACCCAAAAAGTTTAAATGATCCAAAGTAGATCCCTAAGTAGTCGAAATTGAATAGTGCTGTGGTAGAGGAACCTGCAGAGGGAAGTAACAAGACAATGCCCTGACTTTACTTCCACAAGCAAGTGAGGAGGAAGAAGATTGAGGACAAAAAAAAAAAAAAATTACCAACAGTGGAAAAATTCCAGTGCTGTTTAGAACCTAGTTAGCCCACATCTTTGCAGTGATGGTTTCTTCTCTACCACTTAGAGTTCACAGTCCCACCGCACTTGCCCTATGAAGTCTGCCCAATACACTAACTCCTGATAACCTTTATTTCACTGTATCTTTATCCTGTTACTTTCCTATACATAAGTACCTTTATCTGAAATCAATCATTGATTTGCATGTTTATTGCTTGCTGTAATCCTTCAACTTTGAGGGCAAGAATCTTGTCTATCTTGCTCAAAAACTGTGTCTCTGATAGACAACAGTGCCTATCATAGTGCAATAGTTCTTGAATGAATGAATGACTACAAGAAGGAAGTAAGAAGATATTGTAATCAAATATAAATATAGCCAGTGCCTTACAGATTTTTTAAGAAGTATATGTAAGAAGGCTCATATTTTGCCTTCTTTGTGATTTATGAAAGCTGGATGATGTGAGAAGACATTAACCAATAGAGGAATGCTTAAGGGATTGGGTACCTAGGAGAGAATTAACATAATAAGGAAATCGATTACTTGGAGTTCCATCTAGTTCTGTACATATTTTATTTCCCCTTCAGTTCCTTGATTTCTGCCATACCTCGTTAGGGTTAGCGACCAGAATACCGCCCGAAAGCTAGTGGGCGATAAATCAGCAATACCTGAGTAATGAAGGAACCAAGCGCGGAATCAGAAAAACGTACATAGGAATGACGAAAGAACAAACTGGCACGGATATTTAGCAGTTCCTCCCCAGGACAGGAGGCGGCGCCAGCGTTTCGTCAACCCGGCCTCCGGCAGTTATTGACCCCTCCGGCTGACCGTCCAAAGCTGGGCCCCAGAGCCAATGCAGAAATTAGCCAATAAGAAGCCGTCTTTGTCGGAGGGTATGACAGAACTGTCCAATGAGCATAGCGGGTCTAGGCGAAGGGCGGGGCACCAAGGAGGTGCGGAGGGGATCGGTTAGAGGTGGGAGTTGGCGCTAGGGACCGGGTTGGGACATCTGGGTTGCGATGCAGACGGGGCAGTGGCGGTGACCGTAGTTGCCGCCCGACATGAACTCGCTGGAGCAGGCGGAAGGTAAGGTGGAGGGCCCGAGTCCACGGCCGGGCTCCTTCCGGTGGGGCTGCGGAGGGTGAGGGGGCTCGGAGAGGGGGCGCTGGAGCTGGACACTGGGGCGGCGCGTCTGCCGCCTTGCGCGAGCTCCCGCCGCGGATGGGTTTCCTCGCCGCGCTCCAGTTTTGTTCTCTGTTCATTAGCCATCACTTGAACCTCGCCCATTGTAGTAATCTTTATACATTTTCATTTTAAAGCGATGACCCTACGAGTTGTATCGCTAATGCTTCCCTTGGTTTCCGGTATCTGCCAAGGTTGGGAGGTCTTTTTAAAGTTTAAAGATTCCACTGCGGAAACGTCACCCCACCCCTGGTTAAGAGAGAGCACTTTGGACGCCCCGGTCTTGGAGAAAAGCATCTACGCTTTGATGATGGGGCTGAGATCACCTGTAACCCACTGGGAGGGGAAACGAGCAGTGTTTCCAGACGCACCGTTATAGTATCCGGAAGTTTAGTGAAGCTGCGGTGTTGTGCTTGTTTACAAGAGTCAGAAGCCATAAGCGGAGAATTGCTGTTCAAAGGATGTTGAAGATTTTGATAGTCTAGTAAAAATGTCTTGGTCCCTACATAACTAGAGCTCTGCTTGATTTTGATTTTTTTGCAACCCCCCCCCCCATTTTAGTTTTGGGTACTGACTGACATTGCCGCTGGTTTTCCGCGTACCAATTTTCAAAGCTTCTAAAACTAACCAGTTAGTTTCCTAATGTGCGAAATCGGAAATGCTGTAAGAAATCTGATGTTTTTGTTGTGCCTAAAATAGCCCTATTAAACAGTGCAGGGATGTGTAAATTGATGTATAAAATCTAAAATAGTGTATCTAAAATTTTACCTGACCCGGCATGGGTCATGCCTATAATCCCAGCCCTTGGGAAACTGAGACAGGAAGATCATCATGACATCATGAGTTCAAGACCAGCTTAAACTACATAGTAAGACCCTGTCTCAAAAAACTAAAAAATGTCTCAATAGATTAAAACTACTAAGCATGGCTAATTAGAGACCTGAAATCTTTTTACCTAGATCTAAAGGCATTCGAGAGGAGACTTACAGAATATATTCATTGCTTGCAACCTGCCACTGGACGTTGGAGAAGTAAGTTTGTGACTTTTTAAAGGCAAAATAAACTGACAAATTAGGAATTGTGACCCTCAGTAGGAATGACTTGCTGTTTCATAAAACTTGATTAACAAATGCTTCCTTTACTAAATCGTAAGATTTGTCTTTGTTTAGACAATGTGTAAGTTCATTTAACATTATAAACAATGCATTGCAAAGAAATATTTATGAAAAGGAAATTGGCCACCCCAAAAGATCAGTCTTTTCAAGGCACAGTGGTGCAGGCCTGTAATTCCAGGATTTGGGAAGGACTCCTGCCTGGCCAACAGAGTGAGACCCTGTCTCAAAAACAATGCAAAATAACCATCTTGTGTAGTTACATTTTTATTTTCTGTGAAAATAAATTTTTGGTTTTTGTTTTGTCATAATAATACGGATTGAAACCAAGGCCTTTGCAACTGGGCTACATCCCCAATCATTTTTTATTGACTTATTTTTTGAGACATGATCTCCCTATGTTGTCCAAGCTGTGTTCAAATTGTGATCCACTTGTGTCAGCTTCCAATCTGGGATTACAGGCATGCACCCACCATGCCTGTTCATATGCTGAATTTTAAATATTGTAGTTTTGATTTAAAAACACATATGGTAGCAGTGGTGGTGCCACCTAGAATCGCTGCTCTCTGAGAGGCTGAGGCAGGAAGAGCATAAGTTCCAGCATAGCCTGCGTGAGTTAGTGAGTTACCAGAACACTGTCTCAGAATAGGAAGGGATGGCTGGGGATGGGGCATGTCATGAAAGTTGTCGGCTGATCTTCACCCCCTTCCCCAAAATACACATAATACAAATTTCAGTAGCTCATTCAGCAGTTTTATAATTTACCTACAAACTAGCAAAATAAAAGTTTTACTGTATTAAGAAAAATCTTCCCAGGTGTGGTAGCACACATCTGTAATTCTAGCACTCTGAAGGCTGAGGCAGGAGAATTGTCAAGAATTTGAAACCAGCCGGAACTACATAGCAAAAGCATGTCTCAAAAGACTAAAAATAAGTAAAATCCTATATTCACTGCACATTTA
This sequence comes from Hydrochoerus hydrochaeris, assembly GCA_004027455.1. NCBI lineage: Eukaryota > Metazoa > Chordata > Mammalia > Rodentia > Hydrochaeridae > Hydrochoerus > Hydrochoerus hydrochaeris. Next base: position 58,464 of record PVLA01007567.1, on the reverse strand, counting down.
GCTCAGTGATAGAGTATGTGCTTAGCACCTGTGTGGTACTTGGTTCAATTCCTAGCATCAAAGAGGGACAAAAACAATGTTTAAAGTATACTTGCAAAGGTTATGAAATTTTGTTTGGTTGATTTTTTTCTTGGTACTGGGAATTGAGCACAGGTTGGCTTTGTCACTGAGCTGTGACCCTCCCCAACCCTTTATTTATTTATTTATTTATTTATTTTTATTTTTGGTACTGGGGATCAAACTCATGACCTCATGCTTGCCAGGCAGGTTCTTAAACTGCTGAGCTAAATCCCCAGTCCCCCCAACACTTTTTTAAGAAATTTTTTAATGAGCCAGGGTCTCATTAAGTTTGTCCTCAAACTTGTGATCATGCTACCTCTGCCTCCTCAGGAGCTGGGATTATAGACATGTATCACCATACACAACCTCTTAGTTGTTTTTTAATACAGTTTATTTACTGCTTTGAAGCTTTGTGCAGAAAGTAAATCGACATTATTACCATCTATTCATAAATAGAGTCCTGCAAAATACAATTTGAATGAATTGTGCTTACTGCTTCATAGAAATACAGTGTAAAAAAATCTAGGCAAATATTCAAGTGATAAGATATCAAACTATCAGACAAATGGCTTGGTTAACCTGTATTAGAACAGCATCCATATGTGTGTGTGTGTGTGTGTGCATATATACAGGGTCTTACACTGTTGCCTATACTAGCCTGGGCTTAAAGCAACCCTGCCTCTGACTGTTTCCCTTGGAGGGACTGTCTCCTGGGGAGGGACTGCAGGAGTGTTGACACCATGCCTGGCTTTGGAACAGTCTCAGTATCTTAGATATTTGTTATTAAAGTTTAATTCCTACCTAGAAAGAAGTACAGTAGTACACATTGAGGATATGTCCTTTTTTTTACCTTGTGGTGCTGGGGATCATTCAAACCCAGGGCCTCAGAAATACTAGGCAAGCATTCTACTATTGAACTACATCTCCTGCCCAAGTTAAAATGTGACTTATTTTAGTTTTTCAGGACCAGAGGAGCAGTATTGAAATTGAGTTCTTTTCTAGATCAAGATTTTTTTGTTGGTGTTTTTTATTAATCTATTTGTAAAGATTTAATCATATATTGTGAGAACTCTTGGTCAGAATTCATAAGTAATGATTTTCTCAGATTCTCTGGGTTATCTAGGAATTGCCCCCAAAATCTTTGTTTCACTATTATCTGAGAATCTAAAAATATCTATGGTGCTACCCTGACTTACAAAACTCAGTATGACTTGCAAACTTTCCCTTTTTTTTCCAGTATATATTTAAGTGCTTACATGTAAATGGCATCAACTTACTACTAAGTAGAAAGCATGTATATGAAGTTTTTTTCTAGTGTTTTGTTTTCATTTTTCTTCATTTTTAACTGCCTGTGTAGCCAGATGTGGTGCACACCTGTTATCCCAGCCCTTGTAAGGCTGAGACAGGAGGATCGAAAATTTGAGACCAGCCTAGGATACATACGAAGTTCCAGGCCAGCCTGGACAAGAGTGAGATCCTCTGGAAACAAGGTGAACAAAAAAGAAACAGCCCTGCCTGTGTAATTCAAGTTTCTCCTGCCTGTTCAATATAGATTTGGAAGTATAGAATTACAGGAAATTGAAATTGAGTTTAATTTGTTCTTAGAACATAATTTTGATTTTGTTCTTAAATATCTAAAATGATATTTTTTTGTGTGTGAGTTAAAATACGAGTTTTAAAAATACATCTTCAACTGGACATGGTGGCACTCGCCTATAATGCCAGCACTTGGGAGGCTGAGACAGGAAGATCACTGTAAATTCAAGGCCAGCCTAAACTATATAGTGAAACCCTGTCTCAAAAAAGACTAAATAAAAAAGATAAAACACATTTTTAAGCCAGGCTTGGTGGCACACTCCTATAATCCTAGGGCTCAGAGGTTGAAGCTGCAAGATCACTTCAAATTCAAGGCCAGCCTGAGCTACATAGACCCTGTGTCAAAAAACAAACAAAGCAAAACCAAAATAAGTAAGTAAATAAAATAAAGTACATCTCTAAGAAGTGTAATTTTTTGAAACTTGATCACCACATTTGAAAAACTTAATGCATTTTAACAGGCAGTGTCCTCTCCAGAACATTAGCTAGATCCAAGTGCCCTTTTATTGTTAGTGTATTGTTTTATGTATGATATTTGGAATTTTAAAAATGATTCTAGCTCAATAAGGAGGAGTCTAGTGTTTCTCTGTTCCATTAGCAATGATGTTGACCCTGACTTTGCTTTAAGTCCTGTAAAGAAGACCTGAGACCCATTGGTCTGCTCCACACTGACTCCACATTCCTAACACTGACCTTTGTGTAATTAAGCCACATGCAGGTTGCCGGGAAAGCTCTTAAGTCAGACATCTCAGTGCATTTTAAAATAATTCTTCTTTGGTTTGTTTACATTAGAAAATGGAAGTTGGGATTTTCTAGTCTTTTTTTTTTTTTAACCTGATTTTACTGGTACATTTTAGGTATACATAATGATCACATTCATCATATCGAATTTGTTCCTGTACATGGTATAACTTGATTCTTTTTTTCCCCATTCCCCTACCTTCCCTTCAGCCCCTCTTCCCCTCCCTATGTACAAAAGCTTTATTTCCATTTTTTCCTTTTCTCATTTTTTCCATTCTTTCCCCCTCTCCCTTCTCTTGTTCCCCTCCCCATTTGAACATTTGCTTCCTATTTCACAATAGCTGTTCTAAACATTTTGGTCCTTATTTATACTTTTGGTTTCTCACACCAGAGATGTTCCCTTTTTTTGAATTGTCATCTACAAAATTAACACCAAGCACAGTAGAAGTTAGTATATAACAGAATTTTAGATTAAAGAACTGAGTATGGTGGCACATGCCTGTAATTTCAGCATGCTAGGAAGCTGAGGAAGGAGGATCGCAAATTTAAGCCCAACCTTAGCAATTAAGCAGCTTAGAGCCTGTCTCAAAATTTAAAAAAGGTACTGGGGATGTAGCTCATTGTGAAGGTCCTGAGTCTAATCCCCAGCACTGCAAAAAAGAAGTAAATATAGATTCTTTTTTTTCCCCTTGTAGAATCTTATACTGAAGTTTTACCACTGTGGTTCTTGCTTTTGATTTTATTAATCTTCATTTTTATAATGTCTAGCTAAGTAATAAGGGAGTCACTAGCATCCTCAATTATATCTTCAAAAACTAATTCAGGATGTTTAGAGAATTCCTCCAAGTCATGTGCCAAATCTTCTAATTCTTGAGTCCGGTCAACCCATTGTCCATTTAATACAGTGCTGTATTAGGAGCACGTGATTGTTGTATCAAATAGTAAGGGTGTATTTGCTTACTAATTTTGTATTTATCTTTCATCAGTGCTTCTTATAGTGGTATCTGTCTGTACAGCTACTGGTGCCTGGAACTGGTTAATAGATCCTGAGACACAAAAGGTAGAAATTTTCTTTTAAACCTTTGGTAGATTAAATAAGGTAATGGTTGTATCCATGCTTTGTTAATTATAAAGTGTTATTTAAATGCAGCCTATAACTACTACTAATGACATTAATCATTATTAAAAATAAACCTTGTGTTAATTTGCTTAAGGAAAGCATTGGCTGACTGTTATGATTTAAATTTCTTTGCAGGAGAAAAAGCCTAAGAAATTTACTCCATTTAGGTTATTTTGCAATTCGTTTCTCAATTTGTGTAGCACTTTTACATTTGTTTAAACTTACCTCATTGTTGCCTTATTTCATGTGAACATTCTCTCTGTTCTGCTGTTTTAGTGTCATCAGTGCCAACTTTTAATAGTATTTTCTTCTCTGAGATATCTTTGTTAGTAACATTCTTCATGCCACAAAGCATTTGGGATGACTTTATAGGAAACATATGGCAGAGCAGCAAAATATAATTGAGTAAAAAACAGGTTAGATCAAAACTAGGAAGGCAATCAGGTCACTAGTGTATAGGCCATGTGACCCAGCCAGAATTGAGTTTACCTAATCATCAAAGTTACAGAGGATGTATGTGTCTGTTTCTTGAGCTAGCAAAGCTTTTTTTCCTCAGCATTTATATCTTAAAAACTTCCTGCCTGGAGTTTAATATAGGAAACACTAAGAGATCTCCCATTGGGCGCTGTGTAAGAGCAATCCTGTATCGAATGCAATAACCCACTTCATAATGGTATCTCTTGAAGCATTCTTTGATGAAAGCTGATAAAACATTTCTCATTTCTACCTCTTTCTATTAATTTGTGCCTTAATTTCAAACTCAAACTTTTTGTTATATTAGAAGCCACAGTCTCCAATTTTTTAGTGAACTGTTTTCCCCTGGTACAGTTTTCAGTAGTGACAATGTTGTGATTTGCATAACTCTTAAAAATTACTCCCTCTAATAATTAAGTAGACTACTTCACATAGTTTTATTTTAACCTTTTAGATTATGCAAAAGAAAAACCTATTAGAAAGGCTATTGTCATCAGCCTGAATGGTGCTTCAGACAGTCAAGGGTTTATTTAGCATGTAGCCTCCCTGACTATCCACGGAGGGAGAGATATAAAAAGCTAGGAACCTGGGGAGATGGATGATGGAATTTTATGTTAATAGAGGGAGTTTTATGGCAGACAGAAAACTCTCCTGTGTGCTCATTTATAAAAATCTGATCTGAGGACTGTACTCGGTACTCATCTTTGGGGGAAGAGTGGAAGGAGACTGGCAAGAAGATTGAAAAAGTCTGTCTTGGGAAATGAGTCTGACTTCTAAATGGGAAAAATATAAGCTGCTTTCAGCTAGTTGAGATCTTAATAAAACACAGAATTAAATGTAATTTGAAATAGACCCAAAACTATGTAGTTAATATAATTTTCTAAATTAGGTGAGAATATCACTCTTGGCCTTAGGGTTGGTTCTTTTTATTTCAGTATTTAATAATCCCAAACCTGGCGCTAGCTTTACCCAGCAATTGTGTCCAAAGTGGGAGTTGTACGCACAGAAGTTAGTGGCTAGCTGGAGAAGCATGGGGGAACCTGTGGCCAACTGGAAGAAACTTAGAAGAAAAGGAATGTGGCAGGTGCTGATAAAGGGAACAGTTGCTGTTCAGCTGCTGTTTATCACTGTCATGGAGAAAAGGGGTTAATATTATCTGACCTAATTAACATGAAAACATAAAGCATTGTTTTCGCTAACATCGTGTGGACCACACCCCGCTACCTTACAGGAATTAAACTGTCCTTCAAGATTTAAGAAGACATACCTTTGGAATAATAACCTTTCTGCAGGGTCTTACCTTTTGGGGGGCTTCTTCCCTCCAAATGTTTTCAGCCTCCCTTTATTTCATCTTGCTGAGACATCTGTCTGATGTTTTTCTCTGTCTTCAAACAAGTATATGTGTTTAGTTTTCTATCTTAAAACACAGCGCCTCTCTTTGATTTTTGCATGGGATGTGCTTAGCTTGACTCTCACTCCCATCTAGTCACTACTAGTCCACTTGATTTCTTTTTCTAGCCACTTTGAATGCTTATCTTTTCTCTCTCCAGTCTTTCTATTGCCCAGTCATCTGGTTTCAGTGTCTACTGTTGTTCCAGTCATGGATCATCCTTGGACTCTTGGTCTTCTGTGTACTTTTAGAATTGTGTATTGTCCTGTTTTCTGTCATCTGATTATGACCAGATCTGAAGTAAGCCTTTTCTTCTCTTGACTTCTAGTTGGTTTTTTTCTTCATGCCAGGGGTCATACTGGGTCTCAGGCATGCCAACCATGCACTCTACCACTGAGCTATATCCCCAAACCCTTTGTAAGTTTTGAGACGTATCTTGCTTATTTGCCCAGGCTGCCCTTGAACATGCTTGTGATACTCCTGTCTCAGCCTCCAAAGTAGCTGGGATTGCTGGAATACGCCACCATTTCTGGTGAATTCTTAATTCTTCATGTAATACTAATTACTTTTCCTTCTTGAATATCCTGTGGCCATCAAAATCTCAGTAGCTTCAAAACCAAACTCAGCCGGTATGGTGGCACACGCCTGTAATTCCACTACTTGGGAGGCTGAGGCAGGATTGTTGCCAGTTCAAGACCAACCTGGGCTACAGAATAATACGTGGCACAAGTGGGCAGGTGAGAATCAATATGATTCTAAGATTTTAACATTTTTATATTTTAAACTCTTCTTTTATAGGTATCCTTCTTTACATCATTATGGAACCATCCATTTTTCACCATTAGCTGTATCACCCTAATAGGCTTGTTCTTCGCGGGAATACACAAGAGAGTAGTTGCACCTTCAATGTATCCTTTACTATAAACAGAACTTCTCAGTGATCTGGTTGGTGGTTAGAAGCTTCCTGTTAAAATGAGAAATTTTTCTTGACAACATTTGTTCAGTATAGCTGCTCGGTGTCGAACAGTATTAGCAGAGTACAATATGTCTTGTGATGATGTAAGTATTTTTTTTCATTAAAAAACTTATAGCCCTGTATAAAGAACTGAGGTGTTTAGCTTTAGAAAAATAGACATTGTGGGCCAGGGATTTAGCTCAGTGGCATAAGTGCCTGCCTGGCAAGCACAAAGTCATGAGTTGGATCCCTGGTACCAAAAAAAGAAAGAAAAATAGACATTTTATTAACAACAAATTCTCTCTGTGGCATTAATAGACTATCCCTTAAGCACTGATTCTGAAATACTTTTACACCACTACAGTTGAGATGCATAATAATGGTATCTAACAATTAAATTGGCACTTTTGGCAATTTAATCTTTCTTAATGACATAAACTCATGATACAATTGAAGCCATCTTAAATTCAATAAAATATGATTACATTTGGCCAAAAATGGCTCAAGAGATGTTGCTTTTATAAACTGTTACTTCCTGGTATTCTATATCATATGTGAAATAAAGTTACAGATTAATGTATAGACTATGCATATATGATCTACTATGTTTTAAACAATAGATCATATACCAGTGTATCTTAAGAGTATCTCAGACTTTTATTACTATCTTGATTTGTTGATTTTATTATAAAAGCACTTTTTCAGTTTTGCTTGTTCATTTTTTGGGGTTTTTTTTTGGGTTTTTGAGGGAGAGGTTCTTTATATAGTCCAGGCTGGCCTCAAACTCACAGCGATCCTTCTGCCTCCACCTCCTGAATTGCTGGGATTACAGGTGTGCGCCACCATGCCTGGCAATCTTCAGTTTCTAAAAATCATGGAATAAGTAATTCGTTATATACAATTAGAATAAACAGTTAAAAGTTATAGCTCAGTGATAGAGCACTTGTTTAGCATGCACAAGGCCCTAGTTCAGTCCCTAGCACAAAAAGAATGTTAGAGCAGGAAGATAACTGGAACAGAACAGACTGAATATAGCTGGTTTGTGGTGGTACATGTATGTAATCCCAGCTACCCAGGAGCCTGAGGCAAGAGGATTAAACCTTTGGGCAATTTGGTGACTCAATGAGACCCTGTGATGAGCAGCAGTGATTAGAAGAAAGTATCAGCCAAGCATGCCTGTAGTCCTAACACTCTCTTTTTTTTTTTTAATCGGTACCTGGGATCGAACTCACGACCACGCACTGGCAAGGCAGGTGCTTATGCCATTGAGCTAAATCCCCAGCCCCAGTCCTAACACTCTTGAGACTGAGGCAAGGGAATCACTGTGAGTTGGAGGCCAGTCCGGACTGTGTAGTGAGTTCAAGGCTAGGCAGTGAAACCCTGTCTTAAAAAACAAAAACAAAGTATTTATAAAGTGTGTAAAAGAAGATAATGTCTGGGATAGTAAAAGAGCTATTAAAAATCAATAACAAGCCAGGCATAGTGGCATATTCCTATAATCCCAGCACTCAGGAGGCTGAGACAGGAGGATTGCTGAGAGTTTAAGGCCAGCCTGGGCTACAAAGTGAGTTGAAGGCCAACCTGAACTGCGTAGCAAGTCTCAAAAAGACCAAAAGATCCTGTCTCAAAAAGACCAAAAGAAAGAAAAAAGAAAATAACAATCCCCCCAAATAAATACCATGAATGACCAGACAGCCTTATTTGTAGTCAGACAAATCCAAAGTAAAACAGTCGGTTTCCATTATGTTTTTCCTGTCTTATTGACAAAAGTTAAATTTTCAATAATTGCAGTATTGTGTTGCAGTAGGTATTACCCATGTGCTGCTATGTTGAGACTAAGAATGGCTTAGCTGTACCCAAGTGATGTTACCAACATACACTAAACATCAGTAGTGTATAAGTCTTCATTTCTCCAGTCATTTATTTACTAGTTTTTTTGTTTGGTTGGTTTTTTGGTTGTTAAATTTTGAGACAGGGTCTCACTATTTAGACCAGGCTGACCTTGAAGTCATGGGAGTTTCGCCACACCCAGGTGCTGGAGTTTGCAAGTGTTTACCACCACACCCAGCAGGTTTTACTTTTTAACTTATTCAAATTAAAATTTGTTTATATTGGAAAGGCAAAATATTTTTGCCAAAAAAGTTTTGTGTAGCTGGGTGTGGTGGCACACATCTGGAATTCCAGCTCTCTAGGAGGGTGAGCCAGGAGAATCACAAATTTAATCCTAGCCAGGGCAACTTAGTACTTTAATGAGACCAAAAGTAGTTTTATGTGTTAAAAACTTGATTTTATAAGAAGCATAAATCTATACTGGTTGGAATTTTATCCAGGGGATGTGATTTCTAGGTAGTCAGTGGATGGGGAATTCAAATAAACTGTGTGTGTGTGTGAGCATGTGAGCGCTTTGTTTTTAGTAGTGATTGAACCCAGGGTCTTATGCATGCTAAAGACAACTACTACTGAGCTACATCCCAGCCTTGCTTGCCTATGTGTGTTTTGTTTTGTTTTGGTACTAGGGCTCAAACTCGTGACCTTGCACTTACCAGGCGTGCACTTGTGCCACTGAGCTAAACTAAACCCCCAGCCCCATGTATATGTTTTAAAGTAATAATTCAGTCTGCATGAAGGAAATTTGAAACACAACCATTAACTGTTTAATCTTGATTATAGAAAAGTATTCTGGGCTGGGGATATAGCTCAATGGCACAGCACCTGCCCAGCAAGCACGAGGTCAGGAGTTTGATCCCTTGTACAAAAAAAAAAATTCTGTTTCCCTGCAAATGCTCTTTAAAATATGTAAATAAGTGGTGGTATTTTTTAGTAGAATGGTGTGTTGCAAAAAAATTTTTTTCTTTTTTACAGACAGGAAAACTAATTTTGAAACCTAGACCTCATGTTCAATGACAATCTGCCCTCATTGTTATATGACCTAAAACAGTCTTTCTTCAAATAAGTGATACAGCAAAAAGCCATAAAGGATTCCTTTTGCAGTTGGATATGTGAAGGTTATAGCAGCAACTGACAAGAAGTGTGCAATATTTACCCAGATGGTCTTGATGATGATGACTCCTGTTATCAGTGCTTTGGTACCGTTGATTACCTGTATTCAGTATTAGTGTCACTTTAGTACTTCAGCTTTTGCAAAGGTTTTTGCAGATGAAGTATGTATGTATGTTACTAAGTTAAACTTAGAAACAGAACCTCATTCAGTTTTTATAATGTATTTTTGCAAACTACTGTAAATAGCAAATCAATGCCAATGTTAAACAAAGAAGAAAATGTTGTGTGTTTGTTCTCCTGCACCAGTATTTCACGAACATCTGCTTGCCATCCCCATGGCTTTTTAAAACTGGCTATTATGTGTGCCTTTCATTTGTAACTCCTCTTCTAGAATTGTACGGGAGGAAAAACATCTGATTCTGCTCAGACTGAAGAAAACTCATCTCTATTATGTTGTAAGCAATTATAGATGTTTTGAGAAACAATTTTTGTTAAATGAGAAACAATTCCAGCAGCTATTGTGGTTTTATTTTTCAGTTTATTTTCATTTTACACTAAATAGACTTTATATATTTTTTAAAAATTTTAAAAACACCCCGAAGTCTCCTGAATGTTCAAGTTTAGTTATAAATTATGTATTGTCCTAGAATTTGATAGTCATTGTTTTAGATGATTGGGTTTTATGCTGTGCTAGACAGACTGTTACTCAAGTACTGCATGGGTGTAAGTGAGCATCCTCCATCACCAGGACAACATAGTAGTGTAAAGTAGAGTCTACAGTTCTCACTGTTCAGAGAGTGTTAATGACATACTGTGTATGCATAACAGCCACGTGTACTATAATAGCCCTTAAAATTAAACTATTGGAATTGCTGTAAATATTTTAAAGTACTGGAGGTGCCTTTTACCTGTTCATTAGATGACTTTGAAAAGGTTTAAATTATTATGAGTAGTCTTTTAAATTTCAGTAATAGGACAAAAACTTTAACGAGGCTGTCATTTAACTTAAATATGTTCATTTGGTTTTCATGTGTATAAAATTTTATTCTTTAAACTGCAGCAATAAAACTCTCTGCTCCTAAGAAGTCTTAGGAGGATATTCTTTATATTCTGTTTTGTTTTATTTTCTGTAAATTTTGTAGGTAAATATGTGCATAAAAATAAATACTTTATATATATATAACTAGTTACTAGACTTTTTCTTTGCCTTCTAAGTCTGTAACTTAAAGAAAAATTTTAAGCATGCTGTATATCAGATCCAGGCTAGTTCCAAGTGAGATATTTTCTTCAACTCTGTAATAGCAAATGTTAAGTAGCCACTGTAGATACCCTTGTTTATTAGGCTGTAATTACTTTTAATGTCTTGTTATCATAGTCTAATAACATTCGCTTCCTAAGCAGAAAGTGCAGATTTTCGCATGCTGCTCTTTACAGATGTGGATTGCCAGTTTCCTCCAGGAATATAAAGCCGAAGAGGGATTTTATAGGTCCTTAATGATTTTTTTTTTTTTTTTTTTTTGGTCTTGAGTTAGGAACTCTGAATTCCTTTAAGTATTTAATAAAAGCTTTGACTCTTGTCCCCTAAAAAAATATGCCTCCGTACACATGCAAATTGTGCATGCATTTGGAACGGATTTCCTGATACCAAACTACTTGAAACCCTTTGGCTCCAAGAAAAAACATTCTGGAAAAAGTGTTCAGCTTGTGTGTATTGAACTTAATTCAGGAGCCATTAAAATATGGCTAAGAATATAGACATTATTATTATTATTTTGGTACCGGGGATCAAACTTAAGACCTCATGCTTGCCAGCCAGGTGCTTATGCCCCTGAGCTAAATCCCCAGCCCCTTTGACTTTTATTCTTGACAGACTGAGGTAGAAGGATCACAAGTTTGAGCCCAACCTGGACAACTGAATGACTCAGACTCTATTTCAAAATTTTCCAGTGAAGACTAGGGATGGAACCTATGACTCACACACTAGGCAAGAAGCATTCTGCCACTCAGCTACGCCCCAGCTTTCTAAGAACATTTGTGAACTTACTGTATATGAAATAATTTCCAAATAACTAACATAGAGTAACTTCACTAAGCTCCACAATTAACTAACATAATCATCACCATGAACATTACCATCTCTGTGTACAGTCATAGGAAATAAATCCAACACATGAGTCACATTGAAAGTCCAGGGCACTGTGCAGCATTCTCAGAGAGCAGCCAGTCCAGATAAGAGCAGAAAGGCAGGAGGGAAATCTTGGGAAAGAACTATAATTGGTACATTTGAGATAGATAAAGATGTCAGACACTTGGGAAAAAATGACAGATTGATAGGAACCCAGGATAATGAGAAAAGGAAATTGTTCAAGAAAATTGAAGGGTTTTACAAGAAAAATGAAGGGTTGATGGACTTCTTAATTCAACAGTGAGCAATATTTGCATTTTCCTCATAATTTAAAACAGTGACTTGAGCTAATCAAGAATTTCAACCAAGTATGGGCTTGTGTACCTATAGTATCAGCTACTTGGGAGGCTAAGACAGGAAACGACTGGGTGAGCCCAAGACCTGTGCAACATGGTGACTTTCTTGTCTCAATAAATGAATAAATCCCACAACCAAAATTTTCATTTAAAAAATTAATTTAATTTTGGACACTAGTAATCCCAGCACTTGGGAGCCTGAGGCAGGAGGATTGTTGTGAGTTAGAAAAGAGCCTGGGCTACAAAGTGTGCTCAAGGCCAGCCTGAACTGCATAGCGAGACTCTGTCTCAAAAAGACAAAATAAATAAATAAAAATTAGTCTACTTTTGTTGAATAGAGGAAAATGGAGGGAGAGTATCTGGAGAGTGACATTCCTACTTACCAGGCCAGGATATACTACTGACAAACTGGAAAGAGCAATAGCTTGTCAGTGGGAATTATGGAGAGAATGAGAAACAGGCTACTTCCTGGAGAGTGACCGAAGTGGACAAGGAAGGCAAGGCTTAGCTACTCTTCCTTTTATGACTTCAAACTGTATGCATTGGAAATACTTCCTTTCAGGAAGGTGATAAATAGCTGTTTGCTATATGGAATGGTTTATTTTACGTATGTAGAAATAAGAGTTTATTATCCAAGTTGGGAGTCTGTCTTCCGCTCTTAAATTTTCTATGTTCCTCTCTTTACCTAGTGTTATCTAGCAAAACTTTGATTGCCTCAATTTACTAGCTCTTAAGTAACTAAGTAAAACAGTATATTTCATTTATTACCAACCAAACCCAAGTATGTGCAGGTTAAACCCTGTCTGTATGATTTTCAAATCCTGGACTGTTAGATGAGCTGCAAAACCTCTGTGCCTAAGTTCCTTCATCTCATGGGCTTGTTGGCAGATTCCATGGCTTGAAGTGTGGAAGCTCTTTGAGCAAGCACTGAAACAGTGAGGGGTCCCTGTCAGTAGGAAGCTTACTCTCCAAACAGTGGTGCCCATTATAATTAGCAGTGAATCAGGGGCTATGGATGTAGCTCAGCAGTCTGCCTGCACAAGGCCATGGGTTTACTCCCCAGCATCATACACACACACAAATGAACTAAGTTAATTTATAGGTAACAAAATGTATCCATCCTAACTGTATAGTTTGAAAAACTTTAATAAACGTGGTAGCCTTGTAACAGTAACCACAAAATATAGAACATTTACCTCAAAAGATACAGTTAGCAGGTCCCATCCCTGGCCCCTGGCCCCTGGCCCCTGGCCCCTGGCCCCAAGTAACTGCTATCTTAATTTCTATTCCTATGGATTAGTCTTTTCTAGACTTCCATGTACGTGGATTATGCTGTAATCATACAGTTCCATAATATTTTTTCAGCTTTATTTTCTCAACATATTTACTCATGTTAATATATATGTTGGTAATTTTTTTTTTACCGCCTTACCTATTGAAAATCATTTGCGTTGTTTTCAGTTGCAGCTGAACAGAACCAAAAAAAAAAAAAAGTTTATTGTTAGCACAAAATGAATTGAAAGATTACATCAATAATTAGTGTATTTTTATCATTTTGCTATTGGTTATTGCTATTATTGATCATTTTGCTTTTTTTTTTTTTTTTGTCTTTTTGAGACAGGGTCTTGCTATGCAGTTCAGGCTGGCCTTGAGCTCACTTTGTAGCCCAGCCTGGTCTCGAACTCACAACAATCCTCCTGCCTCCGCCTCCTGAGTGCTGGGATTACAGGGGTGAGCCACCACGTCTGGCTCTTATCATTTTGCTATTAATGACAAGTTTAAGTCTGAATATTTTTATAGAGGTCATTTTTGGAGGGGAGTAAATTTACCTAACTTTGTGTATTTTATCATAGGTTCTTCCCCACACAGGGTCCCACCTTAAACTCGTGATCCTCCTGCTTCAGCCTAAGTGCTGGATTACACATGTGTGTCATCCCGCCCATTCACAATTAGTGATATGTAAAGTCCACTAAAAGCAAGTAACTTACCAGGAGTGACTTCTGTGAACCCACCACTCAGAAGGCTGAAGCAAGAGGACAGTCACAAGTTCTAGGGCAGCGTGGGCTACATGGTGAGATCAAAGCCAGCAGAGAATATAGTGAGACCCTGTCTCAAAAACTGGGGTGGGAAGAGCCAGTGACTAAAAGCAAAGCTCCAGTGTTTATACAGGTTTCATGTTTTTCTTGGAGCAGTGATTGTCAACCAAAGTCGGTTTTGTCTCAGGATATTAGGCAATTGCTGAAGAAATTTTTTTGATGTTGCAACCAAGGGTTTGCTACTGGCATCTAGTGAGTAGAGGCCAGGGATACTGTGGAACATCCTACAAGGTACAGGACAGTCCTTCACAACAAGGACTTATCTAGCTCACAATGTAACCTATGCCCACCCCCACCCATTAGATGCTACCCCACAGTCATGAGAGCTGCCACGTCTTCAGATAACCACATGTCCTATGAGGTGCAAAACCACTTCTATCCACAGCCACTCCTCTGGAGCTGCACTTCACAAACCTGTAGTTACAGCTCCATGTAGCTAAGTAAGTGAAAACGGAGTAAAACTGAAAACTAAGTTCCACCACATCCCTACTGCTCACTAACCCTGTGTGGCTTGTGGCCACTGCACTGTATAGGGCAGAGAGGACATTTTCTTTACTGTAGAAAATTCTGGAGCCAGGTGTGGTGATGCACACCTATGATCCCAGTGCTCAGAAGGCCAAGGCAGGAGGATCGCCTGAATTCAAGGCCAGCCTGGCCTACATAACCAAGCCAGGTTATCTTTAAAGAAAAGAAAAGAAAAGAAAAGAAAAGAAAAGAAAAGAAAAGAAAAGAAAAGAAAAGAAAAGAGAAAAGAAAAGAAAAGAAAATTCTTTGGACATTAATTCTTTGGTGTACCTGAGTCAATATAGCATTGGGTCACTAGGATTGAAAAAATATGCAGGCATCTTTTTTATTTATTTCCAACTTTTGGATTAAAAAAAAGTTTTGTTTTTTTTTTTTGTACTGGGGATTAAACCTAGGGCCTTTGCACTAAGCTATATCCCCAGGCTTTTAATTGTCTTTCTTTTTTCTTTCTTTCTTTCTTTCGTTCGTTCGTTCGTTTTTTTTTTTTTTGTCAAGCTTGATGGTGCATACCTGTAATCCCAGCATTCAAGAGGCTGAGGATAAGAGGATTGCCATGAGTTCAAGGCTGGCCTGGGCTACAAGATTAGTTCAAGGCCAGTCAGAACTGCATAACAAGTTCTTATTTCAAAAAATCAATAAACAAAACTAATTAATTTTTTTGGAGACACATTCTTGCCAAAACATTATATTGCCCAGACTGGGCTTGAATTTGTGATCCATCTGCCTCAGCCTTCCAGAGTACTAGGATTATAGGTATACATGACTGAACCCAACTTTAATATTTTTTTCTTAATAGAATAATTCTATAGTAATTTTGCTGAAGACACTATAGAGTTGTAGTGCTAGAGACTGAAAACCCCATGACTGCAGGAACTAGCCCTAGTTCTTTATTCCTCACCCCTAGAGCAGTGCCTGACACATGATAAATGCTCAATAATAGGTATGTGTCAAACGAATGAGGGAAAGGTGTGGGATTGGATGGGCAGCAGATCCCTCTGAGCAGTGATGTCTCAGGTTGCTTGCCAGCAGTTACACTATTGCTACTCCTACTTCAGCAAATTCTGAGGACCAAATGGAAGTCATCAGCAAGACTGCCAGTCCAGGCTCTGACACCTGCTCAGGAGGCACTCAGATGCAATTTTCCTTCCAGAAATAATATCTTTCCTTGTTGTGAAATAAAATGGTTCACAGCCCTTTGATGCTCCTAGAACCCTTAGATCTTTGTGACTAGAGAAAGCCTCCCTTCATCACACAGTGCACTAGCAGCAGATATGCAACGAGGGACCCAGGGTCTCGATACCTTGCAGATGACTCCCAGCAAGGACATTTCTTGTTGATGGCTACCTGATCACTGAGGGCCAGCTGAGATAGAAGGTAGTAACTGCAGAGGGCATGGACACCCCAGAGATACAGCTAAGTGCCAGCCACTGCTAACAGAAAGATTGTCAACGGCCCCTGCCTTACAAGGAGCTCCCAGGTAGGTAGGGACCGTACACATGCAGACCCCCACCCAACCCCCAGTTCTGGGGCTGGAACCAGAGCCTTGTACATACTGAGCAAGCACCCTGCAAGTGAGCTTCAGCCCAGCCCCCACAGTATATGGTTGATCATAACTTTTGAAGAATTCTGAGAGAGAATTATGCACACAAAGTACCCAGGAGCCCCAATGGTGGGTGTCTGCTGCGACAGCGGGGAGGTTGAGGAAAGCAGGCCAGACCGCACAGTTAGCCACTGCCTTGGCTTTATCCCGTGCCTTGCAGATTTAAGTCCCTACAACTCAGAGGGTCTGGATGTAGATATAAGACTGTGTCCCAGGATAGTGGAAATAGTTAATGTCAGAAGCTGTGGAAGTGCACTAGGCTCCCCAGTCCCACAAACCTAAGAAAAAGACAGCTGAAGGGAGTTTCTGGGACGACTGAGGAGGTTCCCTGGGCTGGTGATGATGTATTAGCAACAGCTGGCATATTTTTATGTACCACTCTGAACCACATTCTATAGCTACATAGGACCATCATGGCATCAGGGCTTTCGGGTTTTTTTGTTCATTTGTTTTTTGGAGACAGGATCTCACTGTGTAGGCTGGTTTTGAATTCGCTATGTAGCCCAGGCTGACTCTAACTCGTGGCGATCCTCCTACCTCAGCCTCCCAATTGGTGGGGTTACGGGCATGTACCACCACACTGGGCAAAAAATAAAGTCTTTTAAAAATTTAAATAGCTAGGCATTGTGGCACATTTGGGAGCTGAGGTAAGAGGATCACAGTGAGGTCGATAGTGAGTTCAAAGGTCAGCCTGAACTATATAGCAAGACCCTGTCCCAAAAAACAAATACCCCCCCCCCAAATTAAGGGAGCTATACCTCTGTGATTGTTCTTTTAAATATGCTATATAAATTGATGCTATTTCCCTCGGAAGATAGTCAACTCTTTGAGGGTAGTCACTATGGGATGGAACTGTTCTTCCACATACAGTTTACCTAACAGGGATTCAGTGTTTTGATGGGGATTGGGTGTTGCTATTCCCAGGAAAATCCAGCGGACTCCGCCCCCTGACAGGCTGCCCGGCTCACACTCTTCTAACGCCTGCGCATTCCCCGCGCCAGCCCTCCTCTCCGGCGACATATTGCGCGCATGCGCGCTGCTTCCCCATGTGTGCTCAGGCCGTCAGCTATCCCATCTGAGCAGGGATAGGATTACACCTTGGCGACCAGGCCTTACCGTCAGCGCAGCTACCCTCACGAGCTGCTATTGCTTTTCTTGCTCGTTTCATCCCCAGAGCACACATCGCCATGGGCAAGAGCCGGACAAAACGGTTCAAGCGACCTCAGTTCTCTCCTACGGGCAACTGTCTGGCTGAGGCGGCAGCGACGGCGAATGGGACTGGAGACGACGAAGATGACGGGCCGGTGGCGGAGTTTCTGGAAAAGGTGAGGCTAGAGCCTCACCCCAGCTGGAGCGCGGGGCTCGAGGTGGGCTGTGGGTCCGGATGCGCGTGCGCACTGCCACCTCTGACACCTCGCTCTGTCCGCAGCTCCAGCACCCGAGTGCCGAGGTCCGCGAGTGCGCCTGCGCGGGGCTGGCCCGGCTAGTGCAGCAGCGCCCAGCGCTCCCCTGCTTGGCCCGGCGAGATGCTGTGCGCCAGCTTGGGCCATTGCTGCTGGACCCCAGCTTGGCGGTCAGGGAGACGGCGGCTGGAGCGCTGAGGTGAGCCAGAAGAGGGGCCTGCACGCCGGGGGTCTAGCTGTCGCGGCGGTCAAGTAGCGCTTCCTAGATGCTAGGCCTCCCTGCCTGATGCATCCTGGAAGCTCTCGAAAGGGCGAAAGTTCTGCCTGACTCTTGGGGTGAAGGGGCGGATATGAACCAGTCTGTAGGCTCCAGGGGACCCAATACTCCATGCATTCCCTTTGCCACTTGCACCAGTCACTTGCTAAGTCATTTTACCCTCAGTCTTGTGCACACTTTCCCTTTTCCAAAAACCCTCCATAGAGTTCCCTGATTGGAGGAACTCTTCCAGTCTGCGACCTATGACTCGCTCTTAAGTACAAGGGATATTGAGCAGGCAGACGTCTAGCAAGACAGCCAAGGTCCCCTTCTTTGCCAAAGCTAGGTTGAGGGCAAGACAAGCAACTAGTAAAAAAAGGTAAAACAGGTAACACTGGTGAGAAGTGTTATGGAAAAAACAGGATGGTGAGTTGAGGAAAGGAAGTTTACATTGAATGTTGACAAGTCGATATTTATGAACCCATACCATAAGGTGAGAGAACCAGACATGGAAAAAATAGGGGAAGAGCATTCCCCATGGAAGGAACAGCAATAGCAGAGAAGTGAGACTGTTCACAGTTTGGCGTGGTTAAAGAACAGAAAGGTTATTATGGCCAAGCAGAGTAGGGGTAGGAAATTATGTATAAGAGGGGAGGCTAGAGAATGGACAAAATGAAGGAGGGTATAACACTGAAGACTACCTCTGAGCTACGGAATGACATGACCAAGTTATTTTTATTTTTTGTGTTTTTTCTTTTCTTGAGATAGAATCTCACTGTGTAGTTGAGGCTGGCATTGAACTCACTAGCCCTGGCTAGCCTTGACCTTGCAGCAGTCCTCTTGATATAGGGGAATGAAACTCCCAACCTACTATGTCCGTGAGTTCGTGTTCTCTAAAGTTGAAGAATGAATTTTAGGAACAACAGAGGTTAAGAGTAGAATGTATTTATTGAGAGAAAGAAAGCTTCTGTCTGAAGAGAGACAGAAGGGGTCCAGAGTGGGTTGCCAAGAACTCTGTCTTTTCCAGGGACTTTTATGGAGCAAAATCCTGGGGCAAGACAGGTTCAAGGTGGGGGAAGACTGGGAACTCACAAAGCAGATGGGCATAAGGTGGGACATAACTGTAGTTAGCCAATAAGGTCAATAGTTCAGGTAAAATTCTTTACATTAGGGACAAATGGGGAAGTGAGTCCTGTAGAAAGCGGGCATTGTTAGAACTGTGACTCCTCCTAGGGGGTTGGAATGGTGACTCCAAGCCTCAGGGTGATAGGGGATTATTTAGAATATCAGTCCTTAGGATATGGATGCATTTGTTTGGTCTTTTGTCTGGAGGCCTGGCCCACAACAGGAGGTGGTCCCCCCCCCCACTACCCAGGTGCCTGGTATCTGAGTTTATGCACTGGCTCCTTTGAGGAACTAGCCCTGTCTCACTGCCTATAGTATTTCTAACTAACTCAGCTGCCTGCAACACTTTTATCAGCCTCCTAAGTGCTGGGATTACAGGCATACACCACCACACCCAGCTGTCATTAATGAACCTTCAAGTCTGTTGAAGGAGACAAACATTAACTGAATAACCAGATGTCATAAGTGTATAATTAAACCCAGTGGTAATTGTAGGGGATGATGTGAGAGGGTATAAACTGAGATTAGGGGAAGAAAACCCTGAGCCAATGCTGTTTGAGGTGAGACCTGGTGATGAATGGGATTAGACCACTGAGGAATGCCATAGATGTCCATCTGCCCTCAAAGAGGAAAGTACTTGTGGAAAGCCCAACCCTTCCTCTAAATACTCACAAGCTGGGCGGCCCGGGAAGATTGCTGGGGCATCTTTCAATTTATGTCCACATCCTTAGTGCCTGGTGTAGAGCTGTGCATTCAGAAGACAAGCAGTGACCTTTCAGTTAAATTAAATGAAACCAGGGCCACTTCAGGTGTGTCCAGAGTAGCCTCACCTTGCTGCTCTCGAAGGTGTTTTGTTTTGCACAGTTCTGGGAATTGAACCCAGCACCTTATGTATCTAGACAAGTGCTCTACCAGTGAGCCCCCGTTAGTCTAGATTCCAAAAAATGTTTTCTTCCTACAAGGTGCAGTGTATTCATGTTAAATAGGAAAGGTCTTTTCTTTTTCCTGTAGCCATGTACCTGTGACCTCAGAATTAAGTTATGACTTGATAGTTATTTGTTTACATTCTATAAAATAAGAACCAGAACAGGTAGAAATCAGTGAGTTGGTTCTTGCGCGCATGACAGAAATAATAAATGACTTCCTTGGGAAACCTTAAGTATTATGGTTAAAAATAGCAATCAATTTGTGATGTATGATCTGAAAGTAAGATGTGTTTTAAACTTCTTAATATAGAAACCTCAGCGCTTGTGGAGGTTTTGAAGTATGTGATGACATGGTGACTAAGGACATCATGACTCCTCTCGTGGCCCTACTGAAAGAGGTATGCAACTTTTATAGTATCTCAAATGGCCGCTTCAAGTCAGCTTGTAAGAGGACCCTCCCCCCCCTTTTAAAGTACTTGAGTGTCTGTTACTTTGTCTTTTCCATTGCTGGGTGTGATGGTGGTTGCCTGTAATCCCAGCACTGGAGAGGCTAGGGCAAGAGGATCGATTGCCATGAGTTTGAGGCCAGCCTGGGGTACATAGTAAGTTTGAGGGCAGCATAAAACACATAGTGAGACCTTGTCTAACCCCCCTCTCCGCTGCCCACCCAAACAAACAAACAAACAAAGCAAGACTTCCTATAGGAGTTTCTTTTCCTAGAAGTACTGATCTACTGTCATTATTCATCATTAATAGCAATCTGGTTTTGGTCCACACTCCTTTTTTATTTACATGATAGTTGGAAAAGTTGGAAAAACTATACAGACTCCTTTAGACTTTAAACTTCATACAGTGAAAATAATGAGTACTTATCCTTTGCTTGTTTATGTGCCAAATTATATTTTTGTCATGTATATATTTAATCCTCACACCAGTTTTATAAAGCAGGTTGTATTGTTTTGCTTTTATGAGGTAGTTTTTAAACTTTTTTCTTGCCTGAGATTCAAACCTGAGATCTTGCATGTATTAAGTAAATGGTCTACCTCTGAGCTGCACTCCCCAGCCTGAGG
Organism: Hydrochoerus hydrochaeris; assembly: GCA_004027455.1. Taxonomy (NCBI): domain Eukaryota; kingdom Metazoa; phylum Chordata; class Mammalia; order Rodentia; family Hydrochaeridae; genus Hydrochoerus; species Hydrochoerus hydrochaeris. The sequence goes on along the minus strand of PVLA01007567.1, from coordinate 37,646 downwards.
CCAGTATTATTATTTCTATTTAATGTATGACAGCCAAGCTGCATTATGAACCTCTTATGAAGATTCCATTGTATTCTGAGGCTTAATATCACACTATTCCTGTTACACACTGTAGTTTAGTGGCTAAGGAGCTCTCTCTCTGCCTCTGGCATGCCACTGTGTATTGAAAGGTAATTTTCACTTAAGGCTACATAAAGTATATTTAGTTTTGAGGTGAGGCATCAGTTCTGTTTCCTGATTCTCAGCTGGGGGTGATTTAACCCTGCAGGAGACATTTGGCACTATCTGGAGACATTTCCAGTTGTAGCTTATGGGGTAAGGGTTACTTTTGGCATCCAGTGGATAGAGGCTCAAAATGTTGCTGAACTTCCTAAAATGCAGAAGGCAGCCCCTACCCTCCAACAATCTGGCCCAAAATGTCAATAATATAGAAGCCTGAGGTGGAGCAGCACTGTTTTAGAAGGTGCCATCAACTGTACTAAAGGGGCAGTACTGTAGAGTGGCTAATTGCCCTGGCTTTGGGCAGAGTACCTGCAGTTGAAGGCCGGCTTTACCATACTAAGCTTATCCTCAGCACCCGTAGAGTTTCCTATTGGTGTCAGGAGATTAGGATGGTAGTTCATCTGCCTCAAGCCAGATATGCCAAATACCTGTCATCCTAGCACTCTGGGAGCCTGAGGCAGGAGGATCACAAGTTCAAGTATAGCCTGGCCAACTTAGCAAGACTCTGTCTCACAGAATACAAAAGTTCTGGTGATGTAAATTAGTGCAAAGGCCCTGGGTTCAATACCCACTGATAGGGATAGAAAAAGTTCATTCACTTTGTAGGTTTGCTATAAGGATTAAATGATATATGTAAAGTGCTTAGAATCATTACTGTCTTAGTGGGCACTATACAGACGTTACTATTTATATTTCTTTGCCTTCCTTTTGGGGGAGGGGTTAAGAAGGAGCATCTCGCTATGTAATTTAGAATGGTCTTTAGCTCACTAGACCTAGGTTGGCTTTGAACTTGGAGCAGTCCTGTCTCAGTCTCCTGAGTGCTAGGATTACAAATGTGTACCACCATGCTTGGCTTTTTCTTTGCCTCTCTTACTGATTTTTATCACATTAGGTAAAATACTTTGCATTGAATTTCTACTTTATTTAACAATATGATGCTTTATATCCCGTTTTCATAATGACTTGGGAACTGTTGTCTGTATTTCCTGCCAAAGGAAAGTAGGCTTGTGGGAATTGTAGTGCTTATGAGGATTTGATAGCCCTGTTAACTAGTATACTATAATTTCTGATGCTTAGTTTTTGTGATTCTTCATTGTCATTAACTTTTTACTTAATCGTTCTTTTGAACCAGGGTACTAATCATGATATTTGGTTGCAGTGTAGTGCTGGACTGGATTCAAGTGAGATGTCTCCACAGAAGAAAAAAGATCAGAACAGAAATGCCATTGAGAACATAGCCAATGAGGCTGTGAATGTGCTGTGGAATATATGGTAAGATGCTTTCCAGGCACCACCTTCGTTTATGTCACTGCTCAGGCTGCTGCTTTCTGTTACACTGTGTAGAAACCTCTCTCCTTCCCTCCGTAGCCCTGTAACTCCATGAAGATAATATATAGTAAGAGGTAGGACCAGGTTACCTGAGATCAGCTGTCCTTCCTGGGCTCTGCTAACTTCATTGCATCTTTTTAAAAACGTGTCCTCCCTCCAGTTACTACCGCTGACAAAAATAAGAGTCATGATCATTAGCACCTGCTGTCCCTCCTTTCTCCCTAGCTCCTGGATACACCTCCAGCAACAGCTACCTGCTTTGGTGTCTGGAATGAGAGAGGAATCACAAACCATGGTGTGTTTTGCTCCTTTGTGGCAGTGGCCGTTTGAGTGACAAGGAGATGCCCAGAACAGGTCCTGCCGGCCCAATAGGAGAAGGCCACTTTCCATTCAGTGATCATATCTCTGGTGGGGGCAGAGTAATGCCTAGAGGCACAACCTGGATTTACTTTTTTTCTGTCCATAATTATAGCAGGGTTCTGTCATAGCTTCTTATTTTCAGTCAGCAGCATTTATCACACTGACCAAAAAGCATAAGTGGTTCTTAGAATGCAAGATTTAAGTCGGATCCAGCAAAGCTGCATAAGTCTGAACTTGCTTGTGACTCCATTTTGAATTGGTGGGTGCATTCCATCGGAAATAACAGTGACATCAGACTGAAGGAAGTGGCATTTGAGCAAACTCATCAGTGCTGTTTTTGTGCACTAAATACATTTAACTTGCTTTTTTGTAGTGCTGGGGATTGAACCCAGGGCTTTGTGAATGCTGAGATGTGCTCTACAACTGAGCTACACCCCTAACTTCTATAAGTTGTTCAACTGGGTTTTATTTTTATATTTTGAGACAAAGTCTTTCTGTCTAGCTCAGGCTGGCCTCAGACTTGTGATCTTCCTGCCTCGGCCTTTACAATGCTGATTACAAACCACTGTCACCATGCCTACCATGAAATTTTTTTCTTTTAATTTCTTTGAAATGAGCCTGAATATATCTCCAAATGATTTCTTTTTCTTCAATGCTTTATTATTTAATTATTATAGCTCTTAATATTTTTGTTTTATAGTTTATATTTCAAGTTATCTCTGCCCATGTATGCCTTGTCTTCTGACTACATTTCAGTGTTGCAGAAATTAGGTATGTAGATAGCTATAGACAACAAACAGAAAATATTTTTTCCCAAGATAATAGACTTAATTTAATAATGTGATCTGCTCTGTCAATGTGTCATGTATATATGTGTAGAAGAATATCTTTCTCTAGAAACATGGACAAAATTGTTATAATTAACTCTGTTTACCCTGTGTTTAGTGTGTATGTTTATTGGTAGCACTGATAGCTCTCTTGATTCTTTTATAAAAGGTAGTATAGCCAGGTGTGGTGGCATACACCTTAATTCCAGTACTCAGGAGGCTGAGACAGGAGGATTGCTGTAAGTCTGAGGCCAGCCTGGGCTACATAGTGAGTTCAAGGGCAATCTCAGCTACACAGCAAGACCCTGTCTCAAAAAAAAAAAAAATAGTAGTATAATTATAAATATCAGAGTAATTTCTCTTTTGCAGATTACAAATTCTACTGATGCACTGTAGCAAGAATGAATACAATGTAATTTTCTTTTAAATCTGTGCTTTCTGTGTAATAAGAGGCCTTTTGTCCTTACTTGAACTTATTATTGTGCTGTAATGGATCCAGAGAACCTAGGTTCCAGGCCTAGCTCCATTGCTGGCAAGATGTATGATCTTTGGACAGACCACTGTACCTTTTAAAGCCTGCATTTTCTCATCTGTAAATTGGGAAGTTAGACTTAAGGATGTCCGAGGTCTCCAGCTCTAAACTTCTGTGAGGAAGGTGTCATGATAAAAATGATAGTCAAAGAGCGAGCCCACCATGGTGGAAATAAAATACAGACAGCCAGTTCTTAGGTACAATGAATATGAATGGGCATTTGTTTCTTCCTCTGTAAAAATGGTGGTTGTTTGACTCTACCTCTTTGTTTCTGTAAAGCTTTATTTGTTAATGGATTTCTGTGGTTGATTTCTTAATGTTAAAATGTGAATAGTAAAACTTTTTTTTCCCCCCTTCAATTTAGTGAATGCAGTAGTAGAGCAGTATCTATATTCAACAAAGAAGGGTGTTTGGAGATTGTATTAAAGTATTTAAGTAGGTTTCCCACCAATGTTGACCTGGCTATTTCAGTAGGTAAGTGAAGAAAAGGTGATGATTTATTGTGTGCAGCCTTATTCAAAAATCTGTGTTCAGACATAGCATGTTTATTCTATAGGAGTGATTTTTATCTCATTATATATATTTAAACTTGTGACAGGGGATTTCTCTTTGTTTTGAATTTAATTAAATCTTATGTAATTTTCCTGCTTTTCTTTTTGAAGGGGAGGAAGGTAATGACTTTAAGTGTGTGTGATTTCTAGTCTGTTATTTCTTAGAGCCTTTATGAAGTCTTGAAGTTTTCATCTCTATTTACTCAGAAACAAGAACTCACAATTTCTAGGCCTTTAAGCCAAAGTTAGTTGGAATCTAGACTTACTTAAATGTATTGTACCAATACATCTCACACTCCCTGCGGAAAACTGATTGATACCCTGTGCTTTTTTTTTTTTTTTTTCCCCCTTGTCTTTTGACACAGGATCTCTCTCTACAGTTTTGGCTGGCTTTGAGCTCACTTTGTAGCCCAGACTGGTCGCGAACTCACAATGATCCTTCTGCCTCAGCCTCCCGAGCGTTAGGATTATAGGTGTGCGCCACCACACCCAGCTGATACCCTGGCTTTTTTGTGAGAAAGAGAAAGAAGGGATTTGAATTTTCCCTGAGGTTTGCTTCCTTTCCTACAGGCAGGAGAAGCAAAGCCTTGCAACCTCGGGTGCTCTTGGCTGCCTTCCCACCCTCTCTATTTTGGGTTAGTGAGACATTGGGTATCCTGGCCTCAGCACAGGCAGAGGCTGAGACCAGGAGGTGGGCAGCCCGACAGAGTTCTGGGTGAGAGCAGAGAGACAGCTGAGGAAAAGACCTATTCCACGTATTAACAGGCATCCCGCTGTCCTTTTATTTAACTGTAATTTCTCCTGTAAAGAAGAAGTGTCTTTCCCCATTGATGCTTCTCTTGGCTCTCATAGATAGATTTAAGAGAACAGAAAAGAAAAAGAAAAGTAGAATAAATACTACTAGGAAAAATTTAAAAATCAATTTCTCAAAATGGGATCTTTGCATGGCAACATCGTAAGTGAGGATTTCAAAACAGTTTCACTGCTTTTAGGAAATTGGTAGGGGACTTAATCCCAGGAAAGTTTTTATTACAATAAGAGAATTTCAGGAAAGTTTGATTTTTTTTTTAAATAAAAACTTCATTTTTGTGCCTCTTGTCATGTAGATTTAGTTTTTGTTGTTTTTGTTCTTTGTCTTCTAATGCATTTTTTTGAAATGGATCAGAATAAAGTCACTTTGCAAGAATAGTGTTTATGCATTGAGTTAAAAATCATTGACTGTGTGAACAAATGTCTGTATTGTTTTGAAAGTTCAGCAAGGTTTCTGGGTGTGCTAGTACACACCTATAATCCCAGCATTTGAGAGGCTGAGGTAGGAGAATCAGTGTGAGTTTGAGGCCAGCTTGAAGTATATTGTACTACTTCTACTGTCTCAAAAAAACAAAGAAAAAAATAGAAAGTTAAGCAAGGCTTACATATAGTAAAGCGAATTTATAAAATTCTGCCTTACATGTGAATATAGCTTTTTTGAACTTTTGTCTTTATGGAAGCAGTTATACTTAATTTTGCCTTTTTTTGCTAAAGTGAATAAAATTAATCTCAAGGAAAAAAATAGACTTGGATGTAAGCATATGTACTTATATGCCTAGCCATATAGCTTTGTATACAAATGTATTTTGGGAGCCAAATTAAATCACAGCAGCAGCACGTGATTTAATTAATTTGGCATGAGGTATTTTGAACTTTTTAGATCTGGAAAGAAGTGAATTTGATTGGAATAAAATATCTCAAAGAAAACAAACTTGGATTTGCTTCCTCTTATGTGCTACACTGGTTTCTAATGCCAAACCTTTATGCAGGCCCAATTGTTTTTTAATACATTCATTAGTTATTTCTGATATGCAACTTATAATCTATTAGTTTTAGTTAATGCAAGGGATGAAGTTAAGTGATAAATGTGGTAGATGTCTATTAATATTTTATGTTTTTCTCAATTTGCACATATCTTTATGGAAAGTGACTTTTTTTCCTTAAAGTACTGTTGTTTGGCTGGAAATAATCCTAACATTTTAAGCCACAATGAATCTAAAGGAAGCCAGAATGTCCCAAAATCTAAACGTTGTTTTTGGCAGCAAAACTTCCCTAAGAGTTTTGTCCATACACTGGACAGTTTGCTACTGGTCTGTGATAAATACATAAATTAAGGATAAACTGTTACAAATAATAACAGTAATTCGACATTGCCACAGTGTTTAGCAGCCTTTTAAATTTATTTAATAAAAGAGTAGTTCAGTAAAAAGTTAGAGATTTTAAGGAAAAAAAGATCTTATATATCTTATATAAGGCTAGGAAGCATTATTTGCACCCTTGAGGAAAAGTGTAAATATCTTATAAAAGCTATATGTGTTTAAAGAAGTTAAAAAGATTATACTATTTTTCGTTGTTGTTAAGTTATGCAGTAATGGTATAAAGTATCCTAAATAGAATTCTTCTTTTTTCTAAATATTTAATTTTTTGTCTTATAGCATATTGTTTACAGACAGTAACTGAAGACAACCCAGACCTACTGAAATTTTTCAGTACCACAGCATTGAATGTGCTGGAATCTGCAATGGTTTGTCCTGTCAGTTCTATGGAATACATCCTATTAAAGACTTTGGTTGCAGGTAAAATTTAGCCAAATGATATGTGATCCATTTCTGGTAACTTGCGATGGGTGGAGATAGAGACTGAAGTTCATTATTCCTTCATTTCACCACATCAGGGTTTTCTGTACTTGTGTCCATTCTGAAAATTTAAATAGAGACCCTTAATTCAAATAGTTGTCCATAGTTACAAAGTGTTCTAGAAGAGCTGTGTTATCTGGTATAGAAATGCTCTGGTCAAGATCCCTCTTTTATTTATGAGCCAGTGAGTTCAGAAATTGACTCTGGGCAGTCAAGGGATAGCTATTACTTTTCCATGATTTCTTCCTCTCTAGTACTTTCACCCCAGTCTCTCTGAATATAAAAATAAGATAATCTGTTGAGTAATAGGTATTTTAATAAGTTTCTATCTGTACTTCACTTTTTCCCTTTGACTTTACAGAGGTAATTTATCATGAAAAGTTTTGTTATGTTTTTCAAATTATGGTAGTAAGATGCACATAATGTAAAATTTGCCATCTTAGCTGTTTTACAGGTTTGGCTCAGTGGTGTAAAATACATTCACAAATGCATACAATGAATCCTTAGATCTCTTTTCATCTTGTAAGACTGAACCTATACCTATTAAAAAGAGTTTTTCCCATTTTCCTTTCCTCCTAGTCCCTGACAACCATCATTCTATTTACCACTTCTAGAGATTTGACTACTTACTTTATATAATAGAATCATTTGTATTTGTCTTTTTGTAACTGACTTGTTTCATCAACCTAAATTCCTCAGTGTTTATCCATGTTGTAGCTTGTGTCAGTTACAGCATGTGTCAATATTTCCTTGCTTTTTGAGGCTGAATACTATCTTGTTACATGTAGCATTTTGTTTATTCATTCATCTTGTATCCTTGAGAATTTGGGTTACCTTCACCTTTTGACTATTGTGAAGAATGCTGTGGTAAACATGGATCTAATCCATGTGAGTCTCTACTTTCAATCTTTTGGGTCTATGCCTACACGATGTTTTTATTTCCATAGTCACTTTAAAAAAAATTAATCCGACTACTTAATAGTAGCTCCTATTCTCTTTTGATAAGGAAAAGAGCAAAGAACCTGCTCTCTGGTTTGCACATGAGACCTTGGAATTTTAATGCATTCCATTCCACTCTTGGAAAGTAAGAAACTGCTGAGAAGAGCAGTTTAGGTAAAGATGAAAGAAAGCCAGGCAACTGACTGTCATTGTAAAAGAAACTTGACCCGCATTTGCTCATCTGATGATGTGTCGTATGTCAGAGAAAGGCATTGTATGCCAAGGTAGGCGGGTGATTGTGAGGCATTATAACAAAGGGTGCAGCCTCTGTGCAGTTCCTCTTGACATTTAATAAAGCTGAACAAAGACAGCAGGGTCGAGATATTTTGAAATTACACCTGAGCCTCAAGCCCCAGTCTTGTGGAAAGTGTTCTTAATGTAAGATTTCACAGACAGTTCTTTTTCTTATGCTCCTTTTCCCCCAGGTACAGTCTGGAATCTAAAGGACATTATTCCATCCAAGAGTCAGGCAGAAATCATAAATGCCATACTAAAGATCTTGTCGGAAGTTTTGGAAATGGATGCTGCCGAAATAGTAATTCAAATGAAAGAGGCTGAAACCCAACGGTTAAAAACTGCCGCAGAGACTGAGGATGTTTTAGAGAAAGCTAATGGTGATGATTTGATGGAAGATGATGAAATGGAAGAAATTCCTCATAAAAGAAAAGCAAGAAAGAAAACTTTCATTTCCGATTTACTTCCAGTAAGTCAGACTAATGCCCCCAAATGTGGGTTGACTCAGCTGTTTTCTTTCAAAGCTTTATAGAAAAATATTACGGTAAAGTTAACTATAGAAAATGTTGAAATGTTAGAAGTCTACTTCAAAGAGGAAAAGTAATCACATCTAAAATGAAACTTTTAAACTGGGCGTGGGTGTGGTGGCATATCCCAGTAGTCTCAGCACTGTGGGAGGTTGAGGCAGGAGGATTGCAAGTTTAAGCCAAGTTTGGGCATTTGGTGATTTAGTGAGGGTCTGGTAACCTGTGGTCGGTCATAAGGGCCGTGCTAAGAGTGATGGTTGGCTGTGCCTAGGTTTCCAAGGGTGTAGTTTCTGTAGACTTGATACAGAGTGCAGGATGCTTACTTTTTTTTGAGAGAGAGAGAAAAGATCTTTCTGTGTAGCTCAATCTGGCCTTGAACTCATATGTAGAACAGGCTGGCCTCTAAGTCACAGCGATCCTCTTGTCTCAGCCTCCCAAGTGCTCGAATTACAGGTGAGTATCACTACTTCTGGCTCAGAAGGACACTTGCTGAGATGACTTTTTGCATAGACTACCTGGGCTGGGTTTTTTTGTTTGTTTGTTTGTCTTTTTTGAGACAGGGTCTTGGCAATGCAGTTCAGGTTGGCCTTGGGCTCACTTTGTATCCCAGGTTGGTCTCGAACTTGCAATGATCCTCCTGCCTCAGCCTCCCAAGTACTGGCCTGTGCTGTTTTATGAAGCGTAACTTGTTCTAAAAGGAAATCAGAATTTTATTGCAGACAGAACTACTACATATGAATGCCCAAAGCATTGTGTTACATTCTAGGGTGAATAAATCACCACTGGCATGCATTTGATTCCCAGATTTGTACCTCATGTCACTTGTGCTTCTGTATCAGAGTGTGAGTAGAAGTTAACATCAGTAAAGGGGAGAGCATGAAAACACAGCTCCACGCACCTTGTCCTCCAGAATGGGTGTAGATATGGAATGTGCCTGGCTTCATTTCTGTATGTGGGACATGGTAAGTCAGTACTTACAGCTGTTGCCATTGTACCACAAGGTCTCTGTTTGCCCTAACACATTTGGGCCCTGAAAAGTGGAAGTTACAGTTAGGCTGTCAGAGGCCTCTGAAAGATCTGAAGCCCTAGGCTGGGATTGGGAGGATGGAGTCCTTACGTGATTCTCTCTCTCTCCAGCCTTGCTTTCAAGGCCTGCTAGAGGGAGAACCTGAGGGCCCAAATCTGCTTGACCCAAATCTGCTGAGGTTAATTGAGGTTAATGTAAAAGTGCCCTGTTTATAAACTATTGATCATTAGCTGTTATGTAGATGTTCCCTTAAGTATTATTTAAGATGGGTATAGTGGTACATGCCTATAATTCCAGCACTCCGGGAGGCTGAGGCAGAAGGATCACTCTGAGTTCAAGGACAGCGTGGACTAGTGTGGTGAGTTAAGGCCAATCTAAACTGCATAGTGAAACCTCCTTTAAAAAAATAAAATAAAAAGGAATTCTGTGCTTGTAAAATACAAAGTTTCCTCATAGCAAAAACTTGGTTTTTAAAGTCTTAACTGAGTAGCCTGAGTGATTAGCATACCGGCCATCTGCTAGCCTGTGTTTAAGTGCTAGTGCCAGTGCCAGTAGGGCTCCAGGCATCATGCTCATCTGTGGCAGGGATACAGATTTATAGTTAACCGTGGTCAGTACACTGCCTGGTGATCTCTGCTGGAGATCTTTAGAATCAAAACTTAAGAAGGCATTACTGTAAATATGGAAAGAAAACCGTTTAACCCAGTTGTTTTTCCTAACCCAGGCTAAAGGCACAGTACCCACCCAGTCCCCAGTTAGCATTCACTCAGCCCTTCTGTTTCCTTTCATGTTTCCTCACTTAGTCTGCTGACTACTTTGAAGCAAATCAGGATTGTCATAACATTTTGTCTAGATTGAGTCTGTGTGTCAGCTTGATAACAATAGGCAGCAGAGAAATGTTCTGAACAGCAGTTATATACAGTGGAACCTAATTTCAGAGTTCTTCTAACCTGGATCTTCACATTTTAAGTGGATGAGAACCCAGGAACAAGTCTTATTTAGCTTGAGGCTACTCTAATAAAGATTTGTTTAGTTATAAATAGCCACAGTACTTACATACATTGTATATATAGTAGAAGTAAATGCAATGCCGGTTTGGAAACACCTGTGTGACATGCATTACATGAGCAGTTTGCTTCTTGTTATTTTCATCATTGCTAAGGAGTGAATGCGAGGCCTTGTACATGTTAAACATACACTGTACTACTGAACGACCCCCCACCTTTTTTTTTTTTTTTTTAAACTTTTTCAAAGTTGCAGTTAAATTTTTGGACAAAGTTGAGTTTTAAATGAGTACATTTTTAGAAGCCTTGGGAAACAGGAATATGTCATAAAACCTATCAAGCTATTCAGAAGGCCGAGGCAGGAGCTATTTGTAAGTTGTAGGCCAGCTTCAGCCAAAATAGACCCTGACTCAAAAAAAAAAAAGATGTGGGAAGGGCTGAGCATGGTAGCCCACACTTGTAATTCCCATACTCTGGGAGGCTGAGACAGGAGGATTACAAATTCCAGCCCAGCCTAGGCAATTTATTGAGACATTGCTCCCCCCCCCCAAATAATTAATTGGCAGGGAGATGTAGCTCAGTGTGAAGGCCTTGGGTTCAGTCCTTAGTACAAAAATAAAAATAAAGAGTGGGAATGTAGCATAATGATAAAGCCCTTGCCTAGCAAGCATGAGGCCCTACATTCAGTTAGTCCTCAATACCACAAAAAAATAAGAGACAACTGGAAAACTTAAAATTTGGAGCAGTTAACAAATTTGGAAATAGACAATAAAACAGGTATTGTTTTTAGCCTGTTCCACTATTTTGCTGTGTTGTTCATATCATTATGGCTATTTCATAAGCAAGGTAAGAATTAAGGTCAAATACATTTATTCTTCCCATTTAAGTTGTCATTACATGTTTTCAGAGAAAAGTGTCCTCATCTTTTTCACTCAAATAAATATTAATATTCTTCAAAGAAATCCAAGAAGCAAATCTGTCTGCTCCTTATCCAAGCTCAGTTAGTCATATAAGGATATGTTAGTAGGATGTGTTAGTGCAGTCTTTCCAAGAAAACGTCTACACATCTAAAAGCAAGTACCATTGTGTTTAAGTGCCTGGTGTCTGCAGTGAACTTTTAATCTTGGTATGCCAAACTGCTTCTTAACACATTAGATTAAATTTCAGGGCAAATTCAGTTCAGAATTTCTGAATATGTATCTGTTCTCTCCACCTAACTAAGCAAAGCTTAGATCATAATCACACAAATAGTTGGAAACACTGTGCCAGAAGTACAATGCTTGTTTGTACTTCTAGCATGTTATGGTTTTTCTTCAGCCTGCTCTACCTGCCATGTGCTTTATTCCAAGCACAGAAATCTTCCAAAAGATTTTAATTAAGGAGATTCATGCCCCAAATCTTTACCTTTTTCTGTTTTTACAGCCCACTGACAAGGAACTGAGAGAGACAGTAGCATTGCTGACAGCTCAGCAGACTGCTCTGGAAATTGTGGTCAACGTGTGCTGCAGTGAAGGTCTGCTACCTTTATATTTCTCCTGGCCGAGGGCAGCTTCCATGGGGACTCTCTAAAATCCCACTTATGTGTGGTTTGCATTCTTCCTAGATCCTTCTGATGATGAATGGGAAGAGCTTTCTAGCAGTGATGAAAGCGAAGCATTTATGGAGAATTCCTTCAGTGAGGGTGGTGGGCAGCTGCTGTCTCCACTCTGCCTCTCTCATGAGATTCACTCTGCTCTCACCAATTACCTCATCCCAAAGAAGGTAATCTGATTTCATTCCAAGCTCATTAAAGAACTGGGGAGCCAAGTGTTGTGGCGCTTGCTTATAATCTCAGGACTAAGGTACCTGAGGCTGGAGACAGGAGTTTGAGGTCAGCTTGCGCTACATAGTGAGTTCAAGGCCACTCTGAATTACAGAATAAGCCTCAGAAAAAAACCAGAACCAAAACAAACAAAAACCATGAGAAAGGCTTAAGTAAGCTGTTCACTCTGTATGCAAAAGAAGTAAGCCTGTGCTTCCTGGTTGCAGCTGATGATGAAAGAAAGAATGAACGCTGGGCATGGTGGGGCACACCTATGATCTAAGCAATCTTTGAGGCTAAATAGAAAGGTTCACAGTTCAAGTGCAGACTGGGTAATTTAGACCCTGCCTCAAAGTAAAATTTTTGTTGCTTTTTTGTTTTTATGTATTTATTTATTTAGACCAAAAAAAAAAAGTGTGTGTGTGTATGTGTGTGTATGGAGAGAGAGAGAGAGAGAGAGAGAGAGAGAGAGAGAGAGAGAGAGAGAGAAAGAG
>PVLA01007567.1:0-24973 GCA_004027455.1 Hydrochoerus hydrochaeris | reverse complement strand
AAGGGCCGGGGAAATAGCTCAGCATGAAGGCCCTGTGTTCAGTCTCCAGTACCACCAGAAAGAAAAAGAAAAAGAAAACTAGGTGATGATGATGAAGACAATGAGTCTCGTTCTTGGAGGTGATCTGACTAACCACTGGTTTCCACATGCTAGATGTCTACCTGTGTTTCATTAGTTTTATCTAATGTACTTTTATATATTTGTAAGACAATTTTTGGTAAAAGGTGAAGATGGATTTCACAAATACCTTCTGATACTGTTAAAAAGAAGAACAGTACTAGAAATAAGCAAATAGAGCATCTGTCTTGATCTCGCCTAAGCATTTCAGTTGGAAGTTCAGTGATACTTTGTTTGTCAAGCACTATTCATTCCAAATTCATGTTCAGGTGCCAGAAAGTTTGAGAACCGAATATATTTTTCCCATAAGAAATAATAGAAAACAACATCACTGGTTCTGAGACCCCAAAATTTTTCCAGAACTTTTAACAAATTTTGCGTTTCTTTAACTTGTGATTCTCAGTTTTCCTCTTAGCTTTACTGCTGGTATTACTTTCTTTGGAGCCATAGTTGTGATATTTTACGCAAATAAAGTGCAACAAGAAAAAGCACACTGACGGATGTCTTAATGCATTGACACAAGCACTATGTGATGTCTGGACGAGAGTAGTGCATAGACTGAAGTGTCACCCCTTTGTGTCCACAGTGAGACACAAAGTGTGACCCACTCTCAGCCCATATAGGTTTTTTTCTCTTTATTATTTTTAAGTTTTCTTTTTTTGAGACAGAGTCTCACTATGCAGTTGAGGCTGGCCTTCAACTCACTGTATAGCCCAGGCTGGCCTCAAACTTATAGCAATCTTTTTGCCTCGGCCTCTTTGATCACAGATGTGTGACACCAGGCCCAGCCCATACAGGTTTTTTCAAGTCAGATTTTCAGTTTGATTATCAAGCAAAGTTATGAACCCCAAGCAGATTTTTTTTTCCCAACTTTACTGTTCGAATAGTTGAAAGGTCAAACTTGGAGCTCAACAACCAAGGTATCCCTGTAATATGTTAGACTTTGCAGAAATCATGTGTAAATGGCCAGTCTTCAGCCTTTGACTTGCTGCCTTTTTTAAACCTAGGTATTTGAGAAAACTGCCTTTCCAAACAGCGTTGCAGTGGACATATGTTCTCAGCACCCTACTTGGAAACCTTTGATTAAAAAGTAAGAACTTTTCTATTTTCAAAAACATGTCATTATGTGAAATCTTGTACCACTACATACAAAATACTGATTTCTCTTTAGACCTGGGAGTTTTGTTCTTGGGTTTGTACCTGGAGAAGTGTTTTCTCACACTAGGATACACACATGAGGATGTTCTGAGCACCTGGACTTATGGTTGCCTCAACCTAGAAGCAAACTTGATGTCCATCACAGGTAGAATGGATAATATGTTCAGATCTTAGTATGTGTGCTGCTGAAATGAGCACAGAATAATGTTCTTTTTTCTCCTCCTCTTCCTCCTTCTTCTTCTTTGTTTTGTTCTCCTTCTTTTTGTTCGTTTATTGAGACAGGGTCTTGCCTACACAGAAAAGCAAGGAATTTGCCTTATGAATCTGGGTAAAGATTACCTCTTGGACTCAGGGAGGTGGGGAATACTCAGGAGGAGTTCCTGGGCTTCGAGGGTGCTAGTGGTGTTTATTTCTTGCACAGACCGTGGATATTTGCTTTATGAACTGCTAACCTCTGTGTGTGTGTTGCATGCCACTGTATCATACTGTATTTCTTAGTTGAAAATAATTTTTAAAGTGTTACCTTGCATCGAAATTCTTCTGAAGCAGCTTTCTCATGACTCATCAGATGAATCATGCACCAGAGCCCTTGAGTGCCCCAGCAGTTTGTTTGGCGGATTAACAGTTTGCCTCGTGATTATTTTTGCCACGTGCAGTAGACTCCCCAGGTTCCCAGTCCCAGAACCTTAAGTTTAGGTTACCAGTTAACACTGAATTCTGATGCACGAGTTTTAGAGAACTCATGCTGTCCCCCTTCCTTTCCAGGATGAACACTATACAGTGTAGAGCCCTAGTGGGTCTCCAGAGTCTTGTGTCCCTCCTGGATGTGGACCATCTGGGAGGAGCTCCAGCCCTTCAGGGACTTGCACTGCATCTGTCACAGCTTCTTTTTTCTCAACCAGGTAAATATTTAGGTCTTATTGTGAAAGATTACTTGGATAAAGCAGAATTTTAAAAAGTAGCAACTTGGACTTTATAATTGTGTGTTTCTCCAACCTGCAAAAAACTTTTCCAGGCACTAATAGTCATATTTATACTTGCTGGTGGTATAGAGTCAAGGTGTGCCAGCCCACATCATTATATGGGTAAATTTTCAAAAATACTGTTGTGACAGTGACCCATAGAGGGTGATTTCTATAGTGATAACACATCATGGCTTTTAGGAAACGTAAACACGGTCTTAATCTAGCAGGATGTTATATTTCTGAACTGTTTTGTTTGTTTGTTTGCTTGTTTTTTGTCTTTTTGAGATAGGGTCTTGCTATGAGTTCAGGCTAGTCTGAGCTCACTTTGTAGCCCAGGCTGATCCTCCTAATTCAGCCTCCTGAGTTCTGGGATTACAGGCATGCATCACCTCACCCAGATTTCTGAACTTTTTAAACAGCAGATTATGTCAAGAATAGTCACAAAATAAATTCCTTCAAATGAAAATGTTTAAGTTATTTTCCCACAGTTTAAAAGCATCCCATTATTTCTTCAGGGCTCTGCTCAGCTTGGTGCGATTTTCCCATGATGTTCGGCATAATGACTACACAGCCACTACTGAGCACAAATGGCCAGATGAACAGGGCTCATGTGTTTTCTGGATGACAGAAGTATAGGATGGGTGTGTTCACTTGAAGTGAAATAAATTTCCTGGTGATCAGGATGGGGCTCTTGATCAGACTCAACTGAGAGATGGCTCAGAGGCAGGAGATGGCTGGCAGGGTTTCCTCAAGGGAACAAGGTTAGAAACAGTAAGAGACCTGGGGAGGTCCTGCAAAGCACTCCACCTGCACCCCACAGTCCAGGTGTCTCCAGGCTTTAAGAAGGCTAGGAGACCAGTTTGAAGCTATAGTTGTCACAGCCTTTACAGGCCGACAGGTCGGCTCTACCCCAGTGCTCAGTCAGAGGGTTTAAATCCCCACAGTTTACAGTGCGGGGAAAACCAATGAGGGAGTCTACAGAACCCATCCTGGTTCCGAGAGCTGCCCAGCTTATTCTTTGATCAATTTGTCAAAAAAATTTTTTAATTATGTTATGACGTCTAAGTTTTTGAGTACAAATGAAATTAACCTGCATTAGAGACCTGTAATTTGAAAGATACAGTATGTACCATGCAGATGTTTGTGTTTGACAAAAGCAAGGTATAGATCTGTGATTGCAGTTATACCCTTTACTGCCTGCTCCCTGTCCTCCCTACCCATGTCTTCTCATCTCCAAGAATCTCTGCAAGCAAACAAGAACCTGGTAGATCAGTGACTTGACTGTGAGGGGGAACTGAGCGGACAGAACAGAGGAGGGAGGCTGTCCACTTTATATCCTGTAATGACTTTGAGTTTTGTCCCACATATAATATGTATATTACCCAATCAAATCCCAGTTCTTATACTTCAGAAGAAAAGTAATGCTTGAGAAGAAAAATAGAGAATAGAGAATTGCCTAAATAGGTTAATGAGGCCTTGGTGGTATTTATGATTCATAACTGTATGCAAATAATTTTAATAAAGAAAAACATAACTCACACATCTGTTATGTCTAGGAATTTGTTATTGGAGTTAACCTTCCATCTATGAAAGGGTTTGGATTGTAAACAGGGGTAAGTTATTGCTGGGACAAAGTTACCATTAAAATATCTATAGACTGTTTCTCACGATCCTATCTGTGGCCTTTTTATTTGTTAGGATTAATGTTCAGAGAAATAGAGTTAAGCAGATCAAAAAGTAATATAGTTATTATTTATTTTGGAACAATTATAAATTTTCTTATCAGAATGACATTTGGTAAAAACTGCCCTCTCGGTATTGACGTGATACTTTAATATAGTACTTCTAAACTTTTGGGATTTATTGAATAGTATAATCCTATGGGGGTTTTTGTTTGTTTTTCTTTTTTCTTTGGGTTTTTCTTTTGTTTTTGTAATCCTTGGGCTTTTTAAAACTTTTTGGAGGACTTGGTGGGGAGTGTGAGGCTAAATTTCTGTACTGTGTTACCATTTGTGAGAGTTAAATATATGAGGCTTATTCAGCTCTATTGAACTTGTTTAATATTTGTAGTTTTGTTTTGTTTTGTTACTTTGATGGTGGGGATCAACCCCAGAGCCTAATGCTTACTAAACAAGCGTTCTACCACTGAGCAGTAATCTTAGCCCCTAACTTGTTTAAATTTTGATGCCAAATACAGTTCCAAATAGTTACAAGGTCAGTGATGCTCTGTACTCTATAACTGATACCAGGGATAAAAGGAGAGGTTTTTTTGTAGTGGAATCTGGTTTTTGCATTCAAAACACTAAAATCTTTGTTTCCATTAAAAACTGTTGATTTTCAGCTGGACATGGTGATACATGCCCCTAATGCTAGCACTGAGGAGGCTGAGTCAGGAGGATCATTGCAGGTTAGAGGCCAGCATGGGCTACAAAGTGAGTTCAAGGCCAGCCTGAACTACATAATGAAACTCTGTTTCAAAAAGACACACACACACACACACACACAACCCTGTAGATTTTTCAGAATATCTAATTTTTAGTCATGGTGTGTTTTCATATTGTGTCAGTCTGTCGGTTTTCCTCCATTTTTAACCTACATTTAGGCATGCTTCAAATTCCTAGGTCCTATGTAACATTTTTGAGGGAAAAGTCATTTTCAATCACTCTTTTGTTTAACTTCGACATTTATTTATTTTCTCTGATTGTGCCACATCCATTGACCTTTTACTGAAAATTTAGCTGAAAGGCAGGTGAAATTCCTTTCCCAAATTTGGATAAATGACCAGAAATGTGAATTAAATAAAAACTGCCAACAAGGCTTCTTTAGTCTAGATCTGTCACGGCAAACCTTTTAGAAAAGCTTTCAGTTATACTAACAGCCTACTGTGGACGTGTGCCCTAGGTTTGCAACCACTGATGGAGATAAACTGTAAATTATACGTAACATAAAATTTTGTATAGTTTAGTATTTAGAACTAAGGAAATAGTTATCCTCTGTAGAATAAAAGAAAAAAGTTAAACCTGAGATGTGTTTTGTTTGTATTTAGTTAGTTTTTCATAACACAATGTAGCTTCATTTATTTAGTGTGCAACTCATAAATTTCTAAGGCTACTCTTAGAGCATTAATCAGATATATATTTCAGAGCCAACATGTTAAGTTTTTAAAGTTTAAAAGTAGGGGCCAGGGGTTTAGTTTAGCAGCGTAAGTGCCTGCTTGGCAAACGCAAGGTCATGAATTTGATTCCCCAGCATAAAAAAAACAAAAAGCAATACTTTGGGCTGAGGATTTAGCTCAGTGGTGTAAGGGCCTGCCTGGCAAGCACGAGGTTGTGAGTTTGATCCCCGGTACAAAAAAAAAAGTTTAAAAAATAAAAACTTCACACCAGCTTTTGAGTGCCTATTCAATACCAATTGTTAGAGACAGGCATTTCTTCAGAGGAAGCTGAGAGTGATGGAGGTTAAAGAACAATGTCACTGTCATTCATTGTTTATCATATGTTTATTGAACACTTTATGTCATACACTTTGTAGTCTTAGAGACACTGGTGTGAACAAGTAGACTCACTGGTTCTTGGAGTTTGTATTCTGGCATAATGTTTAATGTAATTTTAGCCATGAAGAGAAGAATAACAACAGAGTAGTAAGAGGTGCTATCTTAAGCAAGTGTGAAAAAAGGTCTTGTTGAAGAGGTAACATTAGAGATGAGCCCTAGCTGGGCATGGGAGCACATACCTGTAATCCCGGAACTCAGGAGGCTGAAGCAGAAGTATCTTCCTGCGATGGGTTACAAAGAATTCAAGGCCAGCCTGAACGACATAGTGAAACCCTGTCTCAAAAAGACACATGTACACACAAAAAAGCCCAAAATGAAGTGAGAGGATTCATATAATGTCAGGTAAGATTTCATCACAGGCCTGCCTTATCCTAAAGCTATCCTGTTACCTGATACGCGTGAACTCAATCTGATATTACAAATGCTCTGCTTTGTTACATAATATATATTTAATTTTTTTTAAAAATCACTTTATTTCAAAGAGAAAAAAATTTCAAAACACATCAATCAGGGGTCAACAATTGTGCATACATTGCACATTGTCATCCTCAGATCATTGACCCAGAGTACAAGACATCTGCATTCAGTTGTCTGAACAATACCAGCACAAATCTTTCTCTTCAGTGAACTCTCAGAAATCAATATATAACCATCTTAATAATATATATTTTAAAATGAAAGGAAAAAAATATATATATATATATACCTTCATTAAAATATGTGGGAAACTCCTGTTTCTCACCTGGGCAATCTAAAAAGGGGGATCAGAACCAGGACAGGGTCCCAAGCACCCCAAGGCAGGAAGTCAATCCAAAACTCTGTGACTTGAAACAACAGCAATCCAGTTTGATGTGGTAGAGCACACACCCACAGTTCCATCAGTTCAGGAGGTTGAGGTGGGGAGATCATGAACCCTTGAGTTCAAGACCATTCTAGGCAACACAGACAAAAATAATTATCAGTTGTTCCTTGTGAAAGTATCTCTGGATCAGGAATTTAGACAGGGCACAGAGGAGATCCTTTGTCTATATCCACCACGTCTAGGGCAGTGAATCTTGACCAAGAGGCAGCCCTCCTCTCCCCCAGCCACTTGGCAGTGTCTAGGGGTATTTGTGGTTGTTACAATATGGAGTTTACTACTAGTGTCTAAAGGGCAGAGGCCAGGTAGGCTGATAACGTTCTATAAGGCACAGGCAACCCCTGTACGCACACAACAGAGAAGTGTCTGATCCAGAATATCAGCAGTGATGAGATAGACACCTGTCCATCTGGGACAACTGCTGAAAAATTTGAACCCCAGGAACCAGAATCACTTGAAGTATTTCTAACTCACTGACAGAAGGTGCGTACAGGTGACCTCCTATGTGATCTGGGCTTCCTCATAATGTGATAATTGGGTTCCCAGGGCAAGGTCAGAAGATAAAGAAGAATTCACACATACAAGTCCGGCAAAAGTCACATTCCCTTCTATGCTAACCTGTCATTCTTTTGTTTCACTGAAGAAGTCACAAAGTCCCAGCCAAATTCAAGAAGCAGAGAGACAGACTCTATATCTGTATGGGAAGTGGCAAGGTTCCAGAAGATCATGCAGGACTAAAAATACGTTGTGGCCATTTTTAAAAATTATATCACCCAGGTGAATTGCTTTTCCTTCCCACCAAAGGTTTCAAAGAGCCAGCTCACCTGGGTACCCCTCACCCTGGCTACTGCTGGAGTAACACAGTTGTTTATGGCTAGCTACCACTCTGCTTGTCCTGAGTGCGTAGAAGAGACAATAGGAAGAGAGTTGGGGAAAGGAAGAGGGTCAGTGATAACAAAGGACACAGTGGCCGGCCCCGTGTGAGCAGCACAGTTCTGGGCTCTGCATTTGGCTCCGCTAAGCAGGGAAGCACTTAGGTTTGTGGGCTGACTCCTCTGCAGGTCTGGCTGGCACTGGAGAAAGACTGAATTCATCTACAAATGCCAGCGCAGGTTTGCCACATGCCAAAGTGTGAGTCAAATGAAACCCACCTGCCTAGCACTCTGGTAAGACCCATCTGCAGTACCCTGCTTATCTTGATTGTTTCATATTCAGACTTGTTGCACAGTGTCCGGGCTGGCTGTTAGCTACGCATTTTAA
Organism: Hydrochoerus hydrochaeris; assembly: GCA_004027455.1. Taxonomy (NCBI): domain Eukaryota; kingdom Metazoa; phylum Chordata; class Mammalia; order Rodentia; family Hydrochaeridae; genus Hydrochoerus; species Hydrochoerus hydrochaeris. The sequence goes on along the minus strand of PVLA01007567.1, from coordinate 17,061 downwards.
GCAAAGTAGCTTGTGTTGAAGAAAGAAAAAAACATCATTGCATGTTATGGTAACTTTTGTGTTTCAGATTTTGCCAAAAATGTCGACTTTCTAGAAGCAATAAGTAGTGCCTTGAGGGCTCTTTTGCAAATAATGGCCTCTAAGAACATTCCTCAGGTAAGATTTTTTTTTAAATGTTTTATATATTATGGAGACAAAATGTAATTTTTTTTTTTTTTTGGTACAGGAGATCGAACTCACAACCTTGCGCTTGCCAGGCAGGCACTTAAGCCACTGAGCTAAATCCACAGCCCCTGTATTACATATTTTTAAAAAGTACTTTTCTATTACAAGGCTAACATCTGATCTCCCCCCCCCCAAAAAAAAGAGAGCAGATACACTTGAAATAAGAAATGAAATCCTCCATCCGACCCTCAGCAACACATACTGGTACTTTCCTATCAATATAATTTTTTTTAAAACTATAAACTCAACAGTTAATCATTAAATTGCTATACACATATAACAGTAAAGTGATATAAAACAATGAGTTTGAGCGATCTGTTTTCAAGATGTTTACCAATGCAACTTCTTGATATATATATATATATATATATATATATATATATATATATATATATATATAAAATATTGTTGGCCTTTTAAAAATGTTTTATGACAGAAAATTTCAAACATCCCCTCCACAGTGAGCCATCTGCTTGTCTCTGACAGGTGCCATGTCATTCTTATTCATTACTTTTTTAGTAAGGAAATTTTCAAGCTTTCTTGAGAACGGGAAATATTCTGTGGACCCACATATATTGTCCCTGAGTCTCAGCTGGTTATTAGTATGTCTTCTTGTTTTATTCCTCTTCCTGCATTTTTATTTTTGTTTCCTGGAATATTTTAAAGCAAATCATACCATTTCACACCACATATTTTACTGTGTACTTCATTAGGTATGTCTGACAAAATTATTTTTTTTAAAAAATCCCAAATGTATCTCTTAACATTTGAAAGTTCAGATGCAGTCTGAACTCAGTTTTCCTAGATTACCTTAAAAAATATCTTTTTTTTTTTTTCTGGTGCTGGGGATTGAACCTGGGACCTCACATGCTAGGCAAGTGCTGTACCACTACACTACATTCCCACCCCTCTTTAAAAATTTATTTTGAAACAAGGTTTTGCTAGGTGCCCAGGCTGCCTCAAATTTTTGAGCCTCCTGCCTCAGTTTCCCAAGTAGGTGGAGTTTCAGGTATGTGTTGTTATGCCTGCAGGAATGACTTTTTACATGTGGTTTGTTCAAATCAGGATCTAAACAAGGTCCATACACTGCTCTTGGTTGATATTTTTGTCTCTTCTTTAATAACTATTGAGATTTGATTTGTATGCTGATAAAATGCGCAGTTCTGCGGTTTTAGTATAGTCACAGCTTCTTAAATTTCTCAGTAGATTATATTTCCTTTATCTACTCCCCTCTCCTCTTTATATTGATTCATTAAAGAGACTGTTACTTAATGCTGGGGCCCACTGCTCCTGTATTTCCTGTTAACTCGGAGCTAGGCCTAGAATCTTAATCCTGTAAAATCTGGAGCTAGGCCTAGGATTAAGAGTTTGGCAATAGAAGTTCATATTGCTATATATTTTTTCCTACTTTTGTATCTCAAATCATATAATATCATAAAAGAGCAATTTTGCGATTAATTAGTGGGTTCATTTGGTTTTAGCAACTGATTATAGTCAATCCATTATTTCATTAGGGGCTGCAAAGTAGAAATATAATTTTTTCATTCCTTTAACAGTTATTAGCTGGGATTCTATACATAAGAATTTTCTGCCTCATCAGTTTCTTAGTACTTTGAAATATCATGTGTATAATAAAAGACCAGGTCAATGTCTGATTGACCTCTGACTCTTCTAAAAAAGTGAATGGATACCCTAGCAATCTCTAGATGAGGCCAATAAAATATAGGGTCTGGTCTGGGAGCGTGGCCAAGTGGGAGAAGATGTACCTAGCATGTGTGAAGCCCTAAATTCAACCCAAGAGAAAACAAGTGTCTAGTATTTTGTCTTGGCTCCTGTCTATTTTCATTATTTCATAATCTTCCCTTTTAATTTAGTGGGGTGTTGTTTGTTTGGTGGCCCTGGCTGTTGAACCTAGGGCCTCGTGCTTGCATGCACTCTACCACTGAACTATATGCCTGGCATCATCCAGCATTTAAATTTTGAGACAAGGTCTCACTAAGTTGCCCAGGCTGGTTTAGAACTTGTGATCCTTCTGCCTCAGCCTTCTGAGTAGCTGAGATTACAGGTGTAAGCACTGTGCCTGGCTTTAGTTTATTTTGTGTGTGTATATGTGTATGGTTGTACTACTGGGAATTAAACCCAGGACCTTATACATGCAAAGCACATATTCTGCCCTTTTAGTTTTTGATTTGTGGCTCTGTTACTCCTTTTTGAAAACTAGATAAAAAGTTTTTTTGCTTATTGAAAAGAAAGACTATACGTTTGTATTTAACCTCTTAAAAGTAGTGGTTCTGTACCTATCTATCCTTTTCCATGTTTGATCATTACAGTATATAAAGACATTGGTTTTGTTTTTTGATTTTGAGACAGTCTCGCCTATAGTCCAGGCTGACTTTGAACTCATGATCCTTTTGCATCCGTATCCTGAATACTGAGATTGCAGGCTTGTGCCACAGTCCCAACACCCAGCTCAGATTTTTTTCATTTCTTTTTTTTACAGCTTCAGAATACTGCATTGTATAGACTTTCCATACTTACTGAGTCTCTCTCGCCTCCTAATAGACATTTGAGTTATTGCAAGTCTTTTACTATTCCAAGTAGAAGTGCAGTGAAGGGTCTTTTGATGAGTTGTATTGTGTTTTTGCCCTTGTGTCTGGGACAGATTCCTAGAAGGGGGCTTGCTGGGTCCAAGGTGAGACGAGTTTATGCTGTAGTCCCTCCTTCAGAGAGTCAGCCATTTTGCATCCACACCAACAATTCTGGGAGAACCTTTTTTGCCATAACCTCAACAGTAGGTGTGTTGTCAAACCGTAGGGTTTTGCCGGCTTGGTAAATGAAAATTATGTTTTATTTTGCATATTTTATTAGAACAATGAAAAAATTGGGATATTTTTTCATGTGCTCTGGGGCCTTTGCATTTCTTTTCTTTTTTTTTTTTTGTGACTACTCCTGTCTCTTGCTCATTTTTCTGTGGGTTTACTGCTTTTTTGTTTGTTTTATAGGGATTAAAAACCCAGGCTTTGCACAGAGTAGGCAAGGGCTCTAAGACTGAGCTCCACACTCAGCCAAGTTGGGTGCAGGAACTTTGTACAGAAGCGCCTCAGTCTGTGTCTTAGTGTGTTCTTCCTTGCATGCTCAAGTCTGAAAACCACTGTTCTAAACCATTCTCCTTCCTTTCTAAAGTCATCCTCTAGTTATTAATATATCTCACTAGTGTCACTGGCCAACATCGCCCACTTTTGGTTTTCATCATCTTCTGTCCCCTGGGGACATACTTCTCTCCTTGAAGATGCCTGGGGTGGCACTGCTTGTCTAATCCTAGATTCTTCAGTCAGCACGTAGGTGGGCCTCCTAGTCACCTGGCCACGTAGCTCTGGCCTCCTGGTCTTTCTTCCTTCTTTGGTCCATCCATGGCCAGGTCACTGGAGAACTTTCCAAACCTTATCTGGTCGCAGAGTTTAGTGAGAATGGTGTTTTACTATGCTGTTGACATGTAGCCTTCATTACTTATAAATGTTTCTTTGCATATTGAAGATGTTTTTCAAAATGGAACTGGTGATAATTCAGTAATGGTAAATGGATGTTGGGAGGATCAGAAAACCTTACTGTGGAGGCCTATAGGAATATAAAGTGTTTCACTGCTTTTCTGTGATGTACAGGTAGCAGTTTACTGACTGAGTCTGATGGTTTGAGTAAGTTACTCAACGCTTGTATTTGTTTTATGGTAATCATAGATAGTGTGTTATATATATATATATATATATATATATATATATATATAAAATGTGTGTGGTGGTGGTGTTGCTTGTGGTACTGAGGATTAAACCCAGGGCCTCTGATCTGAGCTGTATCCTATCTTGAATGGGCAGGGATGACAATACAGCTCAGATCACATCCCTGTGCATTCAAGATAGGATCTCACTAAACCACTGTCCAGGCTGGGCTCAAACTTGTGATCCTCCTGGCTCAGCCTCAGAGTGCTCAGGTTCAGGTATGCACCATTCCACCCCCATCCCCCACTTTATACCTATGTATTTAGGTGCTGATTCTCAGATTAGCTCTATAATGGGCATGAGCATTGAGTGCCAGAGCCAGAGCTCTGGCTCTCCCATGCTTTCGTTGGAGAGGAAACCAGCGGCTTGACTTGCTGAGTGATGGCACCAGCACTGGTGCCCCGCTGTCTGGTTTCCCTGTCTGGTTCTTTACCCTGTTGGTTCAGCTTCTTTGAGTTGTCCAGGTGATTATGCAGCCACACCTGTATGGTTTGCAGCAGCTTGTCTGAGCCATGCAGAATCTTTCAGTTTGTGCGGTTTTTATTATTACAGTATTTTCTGAGAAGCCTTAGAATAGGCAGAGCAACGTAACTGATGGAGAAATGCATTTGAGGATTTGCAGTCATTCAGTATTCTTGCAAATAATAACTACAGTTAATACTTAATAAGTGTTTTATGTGTATCATTTAATCTTTGTAACAACTCTGTGAGGAATACGTCTGTCTTGTCCATTTTACTCGTGGGAAAAATGGACACTGATGAAATTCAGTAACTTTTGCTGGATAGCCAGGTATAAGGAATGGAGCTAGGATTTGAACCCAGGGTGTTTGACTCCAGATGGAAGCTCTTTATCACCACACTCTAGGAGACAGCCTGGCCATTTGACATTTACATTCTTTTCATGATTCTTACGCTCACATATGTGCTCAAATTAGCTTAAACTGAAATTTGTCGCTGTATGGTCAAAGTACTATATAATATAATGGTTTTGTAGTCTTAAATAATTTATGATAAAACATCCCAGAGAAAGTTCTTACTTTGTCTAGACTCAGTCCATTTTTATTAAAGCTATGTGATTCCACTTCCACTTTGAAAATCTTTATGTTCAATATTAGAAAGAAATCAGAGTCCCGTTAGTCCCCGTACATCTGGAACAAGTCTTCAGATGAAACAAACAGGACCTGAAGTACTTTTTATAGGTTTGGTAATGACAGTGACACAAGCAGGACTGTGTTGCCGGCTGTATTTGGTGCCATTAGAAAGGTGATAACTTCTCTGCCAGGTGTTGTATGTTACTCTTAAGACCATGCAACCTTTAGGAGAGATTGTCCACCTGTTTTTATTTACTATTGGAATTAGTTGAGTTTAACACCATAAAAACTGTCTTCTCTTCTTTCAACAGTGCATGACACCTGATCAGCTGATGTCATTTTGCAAAGCAGGCATTCATAGCAGTAACGTCGGAGTTCGAGTGAATGTTGTCAGTATTTTAGGAATCACTGGCAGTGTCCTAGCCAAAGAAGATGGAACACTTGAAACTCTTAAGGTAGAACAATTTCTTTAGTCTAAAACATTAAATTAGCAGTGGGACGGTTGTTGGGCATGGTGGTGCATACTTGTAATCCCAGCATGCAGGAGGCTGAGGTGAGAGATTGTTGTGAGTTCAAGGCCAGCCTGTACTACATAGTGATTTCAAGCCAACCTGAACTGCATGATGAGACTGTCTCAAAACAAACAAGCAAAATAAAGAAATGGCCTAATCATGGTGCTGCACAACTATAATCCCAGCACTTGGAGGTTGAGGCAGGATGAGTTCAATGCTAGCCTGAACTACATAGCAAGGCCCTGTCTCAAAAAACCAAAAATAAATAGAAGTGGGAGAATAATAACTGTTGGTGTGGGATTATGAACATATATACCAAGCAGTTGCTTATTAACTTATATTATTAGAGTACCCATTGGCCTGATATAACTGTATGTATAAGATAAATCCTTGAAGCAAGGTGTGGTGGTGTACCCCTGTCATCCCAACACTCAGCAGGCTGAGGCAGGAGGATTGCCACTGTGGGCTACAAAATGAGGTCAAGGCCAGCCTGAAGTACATCATGAGACGCTGTCTCAAAAAAAAAAAAAAAAAAAAAAAAAACCAAATCCTTGAAAAGCCAAGACTCATTTTTCTATTTAACTTTATTCCAAAGATACTTTAAAGCCAAAAGCAGAATTTTTAAAGATGCCTTTTGGCTTTGCTCTTTTATAAAATGTTTCCACGTTATTTTCTCCTGCTGATGAACAATCTACCCAGTTTTGCTGATATATCAGGTAAAGCATGGTCTGAGAAATCCCACACAGGAAATGCTAATACTGCTCCATAACTTTATCTCAGCACAGTTGCTCAGGAACCACACTGCTGCAAGCAGAGCATTCCTGTAACTCCAAGGTCAATAGTAGTAAAATTGCCTTTTATTGTGCCAATAACTCCTGACATATTGATTACTGATTAATTGATCATAAACCGATGATTGTAGTGTTCTTCTTATCCTTCTAAGAACTTTATAGTGAGGGCTAATGTTTTTAAGCATTGTTTTGATTCATGCACATGGCAAAACAGTTTGAAAAGTACAAGTGTGCAGTATCTATCGAAGAGAGTCCCCTGTGCTCCTAACCTTCTGGTTTCCTCCTTTGCCTCTGGAGTGGCAGCCGCTATTACCGGTTCCCTCTGTTGTCTTTCCAGGGATTTTTGATAAATACATACATATGTGAAAGTATAGCTACATGGCATATAAGTGTACACATACGTAAATGAGCAACTGTATGTGTAATTACTCCCTTTCCCTCAAGTCTGTAGTTGTCAGGTCTGCTTTGTTTATTTATTTCTTACTCTAATGGGAAATAGTTTCTTTGCTGGCATCTTGAAGTACAGTAAAGACATCATGATGTTTTACCCCTGTTAATTTAGTTGGTATCTCTCTCTCTCTCTCTCTCTCTCTCTTTTTTTTTGACCCGGGATTGAACTCATGACCACACACTTGCAAGGCAGGTGCTTATGCCGCTGAGCTAAATCCCTGACCCTAGTTGGTGTCTCTTAAAAAATGACAGTTCATTAGTTAACTGCCATTATCATGCCTTGCCCAATTAACAATTATTTCATTTTTCTTAAAGTCATTTCTTAATATGTCTACTACCCAGCTGTGTTTGTAGTTTTCCGATTATTTCAAAGATGTCTGCTTATAGATAGTTTATTAAACTAGTTGAGTTTGGGATATGCTACCTCTCTCTGGAACTAGAACAGTTCTCCCTAGCACCCCTTTTCCTCTGGGTCAGTCATCCTCGAGGGCCTTCCAACCTTCTGGATCTTTCTGATTGTATCCTTGTGGTATCCAGCTTATTCTTTTATCCTCTATATTTTCTGCAAACTAAAAGTTTGATACAAAGACTGGATTTGATTTAGATGCATCCTTGTGAATAAGACTGCTTTAGGGCTGGGGATATAGCTCAGTGGCACAGCACCTGCCTGGCAAGCACGAGGTTCTGAGATTGATTCTCAGTATCAAAAAAAGACTACTTTGTAGGTGAGGTGTGTGCTTCATAATACGTTTTAGGATATTAATATCTGAATAATGTCTGTGAGAGGACCTAGACCTCTTTGAGGCCCAGAGAATTTACCTGGTTGTCCAGAGTTTCCCTGTTACTTAAGAACCAGATGCTTGGAGCAGTTCCTTCCCAGACCTGTTATATCAGCATGCATATCGCTGAGACATAAAGATGATGCAGAAAAGCCAAGCTAAAATACAGTGACTCTGGATGACTCTTTGCAGATTGGGACTGGTCTGCTCACTAGCTAGCTAATTGTGCAGGGAAAAAATTAGCTAGCTGTTTGTACAGGAAAAAAGGAAGCGTGAATGTTAAAAATCAACTAATATAGTAAAGCAAGATGAGCTTAAGTGTTGGGTTATTTTTTATTATCTTAGTGTTTTTCATAACAGGTAAGATTTCTGTGCACTCTAATACCATAGAGAAGCCTTTCTGAGGGAGATAAAAGGGGAAAACTCAATTATTTCACAAATCAACTTTTCATATATCACTTGTGGATTTTAATTTATTTAGGGAAATAAACTATGTCATGTTCAATTATATTGCTTATGCTATACTTGGTATAAGTATTTGTCAAATCTTAGATCTTTAAAAGTTTTCATTTTTCCCTGGCATTTGTACACAAAATAGTTTGTATGCCTTATTGCCACTTGTGAAGTTGACTGTCATTTGGAGACTGAGCTCACTCATGTTGTGATGTGTTTGCTGTTTGCAGACCATCGGGTGCTTCCTGCTGGAAGTTGCCACCAAAGACCCTTGCGTGGTAGTAGCAGGAGAGGCTTTGGATGCCCTCTTTGATGTTTTTGCAGATGGTGAAGAAGCTGAAAGAGCCTCCATTCAAATTAAATTGTTAACTGCTCTGAAAGAATTTCAGCCTGTCTTCAAAATGAAGGTTTGTAACCTTTTATTTATAAACTCATGAGTCTTGGCATTCTCTGGAGAGAAGCGTATGTAGAGTTACCACCATGCAATTGGGAGGCAGGTGCATGACAAATTCCTTTAATTCTCAGTGATTGATATAGCACTTGCCTGTACTTTGTAGAGTGCTTGTTGACTGAGTCATAGCTACCCAGAGAGACTGTGGAATCACTGTCATTGAAGCCCAATAGCATCTGACCACCTTCTTATTTTTAACAGTTTAGCAGTGGTAACAGCGCTTAACATATATAAATGCTATTGTCTGTAGCTTGCAAAGCACTTCCATATACATTTCAAGTTTTTATCATGTAGTACATTACATGTTGGTTTTATTGTTTGAGATACTTCTTTTTTGGGGAAAAAAGGCAAACTCCAGATGTTTATATTGGTGAATGTGGTTATTGCCATCATTAGTATCTTATTTTTTATTTGAAAACATCAAAGGTAACTTTGAGTCAAAAAAATAATTTCAAGGGTTGGGGATGTAGTTCAGTGATAAGGTACCTGCTTTGGATGTGCAGGATCCTAGGTACAACTCCCAGTGATGCCAAACATCAGACAGTCAATCAGAAATTTTGGAGAAGTGCATAAGTGAGAATCCAGGAATTTTATTTTGGTGCTGGGGGTTGAACCCAGGCTCTCACTCATACTAGCACGCACTGCATCCCACTGAGGGCTGATCAAACCCTTGGATACCTGTGGGGGCAGGGAGCAATGGGGAATAAAGACACAAATCTCAGAGTCCAAGGGGGACAGGGATGGGTTTGCCTGCAGTGAACTGGCTCAGCTCCCTCTATGGTTGGCTCGCTTTTATTGGCCAGCAAGAAGCACAGGGGGAGGGGAAGCGCAGTTTCATGAAACAGTAACTGTAAAAAATAGGCAGATAAGTATTAAGTTAATGCGGAACCAGATTTTCTCCAACCTCAAATACCTACATTTTGACAACTATTGCTATCTTGCCTCAGGAGTGCTGGGTTGTTAGCATTGGGGCTTCCTTATACCTCTCTGTTCCTGAAGCAAGGTCTCTCTGACCTTGGGACTGCAGGGACTTAAGTCCCTTAATCAGGCTTCCATAACCTATCACATAGTGTGGTCCCCAACACTCTATCCTTGAGCTATACCTCCAGTCCTCTAGGAATTCTAAATCCTGTTATGTAACTTCCAATTTTAAAATGAAGTAATTTTTCTCTGTGCTGGGAATTAAACCCAAGCCCCGACACATGCAAGGCAAGTTATTTTACCACTAAAATATATCCCCAGGTCCTTAAAATGATGTAATTTTGTGATCTTTTCATAGTTTAGGCATGTGTGTGTGTGTGTGTGTGTGTGTGTGTGTGTGTGTGTCTTTTTGAGGCAGGGTTTCTCTGCAATTCAGGCTGGCCTTGAGCTCACTTTGTAGCTTAAGCTGGTCTCAAATTCACAAAGATCCTCCTGCCTCTGCCTCCCCAGTGCTGGGATTACAGGTGTGAGCCACCACACCCCGGCTGGTTTTTTTATTTTCAATGCTGGAGATCAAACCCAGAGCCCCAAGCATGGTAGCCAAGGACTTTACCTGTAAATTTTGTTTTTGATAATAGGGGATTAAACCCATCGCATCATGCATACTAGGCAAGTACTTGCTTTTGGGACAGGACTCGCTGTACTGCCCAGGCTGGTCTCAAATCCAGGTCTCAAATGATCCTCCTGTCTCAAGTAGCTGGGACTTACCAATCTGCCACTGTGTGGTTTTCCTGAAAAAAATTTAAGACATAAAATAGTTTTCAAGAAGGAAAGAAAAGTAGCAATAGGGGCCAAACACATTCTCAGTGTTATTGTTACAGTCTCAAGTCAGTGTTGTTTTAAACACCAATGTTTTATTTTTTATATTTTCATGTTTAGGCATGTTACATTTTAAAACTTTGTACTAGTGGCTACCATTTATTGCATTAACTTTACTAAGTGACTTTATTATGAAAAAAAATAAAGTGAACATTTTACTCAACATTTTTTTCAAGTCTTGAGTTTTGTTTTGTTTTGTTTTTTGTTAGCTTGTTTTGTAAGCAGTGAGGCATTTTCTGCCTTACTCTTTTCCTCACAGATAACCAAGTTTAGGGGTGTTTCTTAAGCAAAAGACAAACGTGCCTGAGTCTTTTCTTCTTTATTGTTCATAAAGTAGCAATCCTGAACTTCACGTTTTGGCTTCATACTGTATCCTAGAGATATTTTCATACCAGTGCATAGTAGGTGTCCACACTGTTAGAGCTATAGAACCAAGCTGGTGGGTGGTCCTAGCATTTGGGGAGTTGAGGCAGAAGAATCAGAAGTTCAAGGGAAATCTGCTACATGGTGAGTTCAAGTCCAGCCTGGACTACATAATGAGACCCTGTCTCTTTTTTTTTTTTTAATGTACATATGTATTTATTTATTTACTTATTTTTGGTTTTTTGAGAAAGTCTCACTACGTAGTTTAGTCAGGCCTTGAACTCACTGTGTCATCCAGGCTGGCTTAAACTTCACTGATCCTCCTGCCTCAACCTCCCGAGTGCTGGGATTACAGGCATGTGCCACCACACCTAGCAAGCACCTGTCTTTAAAAGAAAATAATGAAAGTTATAGGCCTTTAGATTTCTGGAAAAGAGCCTGTGAGATAATAAGGAGAAAATAGCCCCTTTTACTCTTCTCTACAGCTGCAAGGCAAACAGATAGAGAGTCATCAAAACTCCGCAGAAGGCCTGGGACTGTAGCTCGGAGGCAGAGTGCATGGGCTGCATGCAGGAGGCTCTAGCATGATCCCCGCCACTACAGACAGAACAACAGACTCCACAGAAGCAAGGGCTTAGAAAGGAGCTCTGAACTATAAACTGGGAAAAGGACCCCAGACCTCTGAAGTCTGTTGTTCACATTCATTTTCCTATGTGATGCACATTGCTGTGTAGTAATATTTCATTGTTTTTCTTTTCTTAATGTATCTGGTCCTAGTGAAGTTTCTTTGTTAGCCAGAAAGCTAGTCCAGAGTTTTGGGGGTATTTTTTAGTTTGGAGTTTTTTGCAGTGCTCCAGATCAAACATGCTAAACAAGCATTCTACCACTGGTCTACAGTTTTTTACATGAAGCTCTTTTGTGTAAAATGGAGCTACAGTTGCATTAAAGGTGTTCAGTACGTATTTAGGTTTGAGTTGCTTTTAAATACCATACCACCAATTCTAACAGAATCATAGTAAAGCAGTTTTTCCCAAAGTGCCTTCCCACACCAGAGAATCGCTGCTGTACACTGAAGGTAAGATACAGTTTCACCAAAGTCAGATTCACTGCTTTTTGGTTTTGGGGTTTTTTGTAGTAAGTAGCTGCATTTATTGAAGCTCATGGGATGGTCGCAGGGACAGAGAGGAGAGTGAAGGGAAAGGGACCCAAGTGAGAAGGGAAAAGGAGCCAAATTTATTGTTTTAAAGTCTATCACTTGCTGGGGATTTAGCTCAGCAGCATAAGCATCTGTCTGGTAAGCAGGAGGGTTGTGAGTTTGATCCCTGGTACCAAAAATAAAAATTAAAAAAAATAATAAAGTCTATAGCTCAGTTGCTTTTGTAATTCTCATTTTAAAAGTATATGTTCTAAATTTATCTTCAGAAAAATAAATTCTGCTTTATTCTTCATGTACAGTATTCTGTTGACCTTGGAAGTAAGATGGTTTTAACAAATTCTTGCAGCAGTCTTGTTTAGAAAGTGGTTCACTGTACTCTTTCCTTCTTTTTCTTTCTTTTCTTTTCCTCCATCCCTTCTTTCTTTTCTCTTCTCTCTCTCTTTCTATCTTTCTTCCATAGGGTTTAAACCCAGGGATTTTACACTGAGTATATCCCTAACCCTTCAAAAAAAAAAAAAATTTTTTTTTTTGAGACAGCATTTCTCTAACTTATCTAGACAGGATTCAAACTTAAAATCTTCCATCCTCTACCTCCCAAAGTGTAAGATTTACCACCTTCCTTTGGCAAATATTTTATTTAAATAAATTAGTAATAGTTACAAAATTACATACAATTTTTTTTTGACAGATTCGAAAAGAAGGGAGAGGTAAATACAGTCCAGATCAGCTTTGTGTTCTCAACAACGTAAAGATGAATTTGAGAAGATTTATTGCTTATCAAGAAACTGTTGAGAAAAAACTCACTTCTTGAACCATCAAAAGAGACTGGAGCTGGGGGTGTAGCTCAGTGGTACAGCACTTGCCTAGCATTTACGAGGCCCTAGGTTTGATCCCCAGCACAGCAAGAAAAGAATAAAATGAGGGGAGACCGGTTCTTCCCTGAAGTATCTGATGCTCTTGATTCTAAAGGGTTTCCTTTGAGTATTATGTTTCAAAAAGCCATTTTTAATGCCTGTGTATGAAAATTAATTTGAAGTTTTATAAAAACTTTAAAACCTGTCAGAAGCTCTTGTTTAAGCCTTGGCATCTATGTGGCATCTCTGATGATCTCTCTACTATGCCTACATGGTCTCTTTAGTCACTGGAAACAGCGAAAATGAAATGCAACCTCAGGTGGTTTTTAACTACTTCCTAAAAAGTAAAGAATCTTGAGATAATCACGTACTTGAATTTTGCAAGAAAGGAAAATCCAGAGCATTGTTAAGATTCTTTTACAAGCCAGTATCGTTTTCACATTAACTAAATCTTGAAGTGAAATATATTATAAAATATTTTGATATAAAGTACCACGTATCAATTATGAACCTTGCAAGAAGTGAATGTGTTGGATTTGTGCGTCACAGCTCAGTAGCCTATGTTAATGAACTAATGGGGTCTTTGTGTCCTCTGAGCAGGTCTGATCAGTTATTGTTTTGTAACATCACTCACTGATTTGATTTGATATAGAATCAAAATAGGTAGAAAATATTTTTTGAATAAATAACTTTAATTAAAAGCTTTATGTCTTAAAAAATTTTTTTAAATCACTAATCCTATTCCTGGGTGGTTTGCTTGCTAATGAATATTGCTTCATATGTATGTGAGACATGAAAAAAGACTTGCAGCAAGACTCTGCATTGTCACTGCTCATTGTCCTTGAAATAATCGGTGACAGCAAAGGCTCAAGGCAGAAGTTCTGTTGTCCATCACTGTGTCAGAGGGCTCCTGGTACCAGCTCCTTCATCCATTTGCCAGACCAGAAGAATTATGGGGAAGATTTGAAAATTCCCACACAGTTGATCTCAGTTACACTAATACACCAGAGTAGGACTTGATTTTCCCCCTACTTTCATAGTTGCATAAAATGAGCCAGTAGTGTTATATTTCATCTGTACCATGGCATATCTTATAGCTTTTACCTGTCTAGTATAGGTTATTGGGAAGCTGAGTTTGTTTCCCAGCTCTGATGAACCAATGAGCCCAGTAAAAATGAGACTCAGTAAAAATGACCAGGTTCTGTACATAGGTAGGAAATGGAAATGGTGTACCATATACAAACATTTTTCTTGTACATTATATTCCTGGATCATGAATTTTATCATATGCTTAGTGGTCACTGCAGCCAAATCATTGACCCAAACTTTGTATGTGTTCTTGCAGAAGGATTTCTCCAGTGAAGCAAAGTTTGAGTTCTCCCTGCCTCAAATATTTCTAGAAACTCATTTTCTTTTTTTCTTTTTCTTTGGTACCAGGGATCGAACTCACAACCTCACACTTGCCAGGCAGGTGCTTATGCCACTGAGCTAAATCCCCAGCCCTGGAAAGTCATTTTCAGGAATGATAAATCTTTCCATTTCTGTTCTTTTCTGCACTTTTTTTTTTTTTTAAAGACAGTCCATCAAGCCAGGCATGGTGGCTCATGCCTATAATCCCAGCACTCGGGAGGCTGAGGCAGGAGGATCATTGGGAGTTCAAAACCAGCCTGGGCTGCAAAGTGAGCTCAAGACCAGCCTGAACTGTATAGCGAGACCCTGTTTCAAAAAGACAGTCTATCTATATATTGTAGGCCAGACTTGAACTCATATGTTGCCCAGATTGGCAACTCAGCAGCCCTCCTGTTTCAGCCTTCTGATGATAGCATGTGCTACCACTGCCAGCTTCCCATGCTTACTAACCTAATAAACATTACAGCTAGTGCATTAAGTAGGCTCTTAGTATTTATTAAACAAATCAATATTAGTGATTTTGTTTGATTAAGCAATCCCTTAGAGAATCAAAATGATCTTGCAGAATAGGACAGGTAAATTGTTATACTGGAAATGTATAATAACTTTTTAGATTCTAAGACATGGATATTTGTTGTCTGTATTGGGGTTGTTTGTGTGTGTGGTGATGGTTTCTGGGTTTTTTTGAGACTGGTCTTCCTTGGTAGTGTAGCCTGGACTTGAACTCACTGTGTAGTCCAGGCTGGCTTCAAACTTGTGACAATCCTGCCTCCATCTCCCGTGCACCACCACAGTCACCTGGTCTTTATGGTTACTATTCATTTTTGCCATTCTAACAACAGGGAGAATAGAAAAAGAAATATTAAATATACTCTAGTTTTAACTACTTACACAATGACTTAGTAGGTAATTCATGAAACAGTGTAACACAGACTACATTACCTGGACAAAAAATTTTCTACTCTAAAATGCATTTATAGTGAGTATAATTGTACACCACTATTATCCCAGCTACTCTGGAAGTGGATGCAGGGGCATTGAAAATTCAAGGCTATCCTGGGCCACTTAGCAAGATGGTTTCAAAATAAAAAGGGCTGGGAAGAAGCTTACAATGGAGGGACACCTGTTTCCACAAACAGGGTAAAGCTGGAGTAGGTCAGCAGGCCCAGAGAGAAACAATGAACCAGGCTGGCATTGCTGGCCCCGAGAAAAAGGCATGGAGGGCTGGGGATATAGCTCAGTGGCGCAGCAGCTGCCTGAAAAGCACAAGGTCCTGAGTTCAATTCCCAATACAAAAAAAAAAAAAAAAAAATGTGCCTGAAGAAAAGCACATGGGTATTGTAAACTGAAAAAATGATGGATTTTACAGTACTCTGAAAGTAACTTTTGCTGCATGTCAGGCTACAGTTGGAAAAGAAATCACAGCAGCACCCTCCTTCCACCCCCATATTTAAGAGTCTTAACTTTCTTCTCATTGCTGGACAAAATACCTGATGCCCAAAACTAAGGGAGGAAAAGTTTATTTAGCTCCCTGGGCTCTTAAGGCAGGTTGGCACATGGCAGAATGGCAACAGTTCATGGTGGCAGAAGACAGCAAAAGCAAAAGGGAGGAGCAAGCCTCTTTTTCTTGCTTATATTGTGTGCAGGCTACCCAGTCCAGTGTGGGTGCAGCGCTCACACCGCCAGTCCCAGCACTAGACAGTGAACCAATCATAAATACTAGACTCAGCCACCTCCCAAAAGCCCCACCACCACCCCGACTGCGTGGGGCTCTGGGAGAACATTAGACACACACAAACCGTAACTGTGGTAAATTCGGAACAATTTTGGGAAGGGGTTAATTGTTTAAGGCTGAACTGTTTAAGACTGAACTGAGAAAGCAGTGATTTAGGGGTACACAGAGGGAACAAAATGGAAATGGATGGCTGAATACAGAGCAAGGGGAGATGGCCCTGACTGACCGTGTGCAGCAGGAAAGGCTGCACAGGGCTCAGCATTCACCCACAAAAAGCTGTGTGGAAAAAACCTGATTTAGTAATGACTCATTATCCTCCCCTGTGTCTGGTAGATTCCAATACCACAGGCTCTAGAAAGAAACCGCTTGTTCAAACACACAGAGGACTGTTTTTGACTTGTTTTTTTCCTTTTTACTTGGGGAGGGATTTTCTTTTTCTTTCTTCTTTCCGTTCAGATCTTTTATCTCACTTTTTTCTCATTTTCCTTTTCTTTGTTTTTCAGACTTTACTTTTTCCATTGTCTCTTTCCCCAGGCCCTCAACTTTTTTTACTACTCCTGCTAAGCTTTAGTAAATTTTAGGCAGTTAGTTGACTAGGGTATTACTGAATTCTTTTCTAGTGTTAATGGTAGTATAGCTGTGACATTTAGTAGATATGTACTTTATGTCAATATTTGGTTTCTCGGGGCTGGGGATTTATCTCAGTGGCTTAAGCGCCTGCCTAACAAGCGCGAGGTCATGAGTTCAATCCCTGGTACAAAAAAAAAAAAAAAAATTGGTTTCTCTTTGTGTCTATGTTATTGCAAATCTCTTTTGCTATTGTTAAGTATAGTGCATTGGTAGCTCTATTGGTCCTTATGCTATGTCAGTATCCAATTTGTCTTTCTTAGTTTCTTTGCTGTTGCCAGTGGTGACATAGTTGTTGCTATTAATTGGCTTTTACTGTATGCCAATATCTGCTTTGTCTTTGTATTATCAACAATACCAAGATTCATTTCTGGAGAACTGGATGCTGGCCAGTCACACTGCACACTCCCAAAATTAATAGAGGTGGTCAGATCGTGGGACAGAGGCAAAGGCCTCTAGCTAGCCATATGAAGAGTGCATCGTTGTAAAGCAGACACTGACTGAAGAGATCTCCATCCTCGCAATAAAGTCTTCCCACTTTAATCAACCCTCAGCCCTCAGCATACCAGACATATGTACACACACCCCCCC
>PVLA01007566.1:49479-103054 GCA_004027455.1 Hydrochoerus hydrochaeris | reverse complement strand
AGGGAGGCCGTGAGGCCCTCAGGAGGCGGGGGTGGGCGGGCACAGTGCTGGGAGAGCACAGGGGAGCTTCAGGCTGGGAAGGCTCAGGGCCCAAGTGGCTGCCTCACAAGTCTGTCTTGGACCCAGCAGGTGTGGGGAGACTGAGGGGCGCACATGGGGGAAAGGACCACGGCCCTTCTAAGGCCACTCTGCTGTCTGTGTGGCAGGTGGGCTGCAGGGCCCAGGGGAGACTGGCTTCCAGGAGACAGGCACTGCCACAGCCCCTGTGATCAGAGTCTGAGCCTGGAGGGACACAGTGCCACAGTCAGGCCAGGCAGAGAGGAGAATGGGAAAGGGGAAGGAGGAGAGCACCTTCTCTCCTAAGGTTTGCTTGGCCCACTTCCTGCCCACGTGGCTGACTCCACAGCAGGCAGCATCGCTCACGGTGATGCAGCGCTTCTAGACCCGGCCCCGCCGCATCTCACATGTGCTTCTCCCTCCTGCAGCTGTTCTCTGAGGTAGGCACTGTGAGCACAGTGAGGCAGCTGAGGCTCACAGAGGACCTTTGACCAAAGTCGCACAGCTAGAGCAGGGACTCGAGGCCAGGCAGGTGGCTGGAGAGCTCAAGCTCCACTCATAACCCTAATGTTTATGGTGTCCCCACCCCTCTCTCCTTGGGGTTCAGAATTGCCCCAAGTAACAGGCAGGGCCCAGGCTGCCAAGCCTTGTGGATACCTAAAGGCAGAGATGATGAGAGAGTCTGGCAAGGGCCAAGCAGGCTTATTCTGCGGGGAGAGGCCCCTCAGCTGGCGGCAGACATCACTTTCCTCAGCTGCCAGCTTGGGCCCTGGCCCGTCCTGAACATGCAGTGGCAGCTGCTAGCCTCTGCCCTCCCTGTCCACCCACAAGATCCAGGCTTCCCCACAAGAACAGCCCGGAGCTGAGGCTGTGGAGGTGCAGGCTTTATTGACATTGGGAAGGCGGGGTTCTGGGCAGGACACAGCACTGCTCTGAGAATCCAGGCCCAGGTCAACGCCAGGGCCTCATCTCCCCAATGTGCTTAGCTATCCCACACCTCCTTCCAAACCCCAAAGGCATCTCCTTCCACCAACTGCACACCCAGCCAGTGTGAATAGAACAGAGTGAGTCAGAGCTCCCGGAGAGGACCTGGAGCAAAGTTCAGTCTTGGGTCAACCTGTGCAGTTGGCATTTGGCACAGTGCATTAGCCCCTCTATGGCACAAGACAGGTTCTGCTCAGGCCACCCCAGTCTCTCAAGGTGGGGATAGATTGACAGCAGCAGCCCATCCCATGGAGCCCTCTCTGTAGAAGACTGGTGACAGGCATGAAGGGCAGGGAGACGAGTCCATTTCCTGCTCTCAGAGCCTTGGCAAGTTCCAGAAAAGCCTCCTGGTGCATCACCAGTTTTCCAAGTGTGCATCCTGGGGGATCCCCTGCACCCTGCGTGTGACCCTGCCTGCATGGCAGCCTGAGGGCTCCATCTCAGAGATCCTGGCAGCGTGGGTTCTCCACACTCCCAGGACTTGATTTGTTTAGGGACAAAGAGGGACTGGGGTTCACACAAGGAATATTTCGAAAACACTGGAACAGAGCAGCAAATGTCCAACATGGGATTTTTGTCCGTGGGCAGGTCCTGTTGATGGCAGACCAGTCACAGACCAGGACCTCGTTGTTGTACAGTAATTTTGCTTCTTGATCCTTTCATCACACAGTGCCGTGACACACGCATGCATCTACACTCACAGGGACACGCACAGACACATGGACACATGAGAAAACTCCTACACACACAGCTGCATGTGCACCTGAGGCCCCCATAATGCTAATTTGCATCCAGCTCCATAGAATTCCTCTCCTTCTCCTGCTCTTTCCCGGGCCTTCCACATTTCAGCAAGTGAATCATAATCTGCGGTGTTGATCAAACCACAGCATCCTTCCCCTCTCCTTCCTCACACCCTGCTCTGACTCTACGTGTCCGTTTCCATCCACCTTCCAACAGATCCAGAATCTCCCCACTCCTGCTGCTTCAGAGACTATGTTCTCTCTCTTTAGTCTCTGCCTCACAGAGCAGGCACAGGAGCCTCTGCACAGCCTGAGGTGTCAGGTCAGGCTGCTCTGGCTCTTGGTGAGTTCAGGGTGAGTGTGGGGGTGTTCACAAATGCCTGAGGATGGGGGGAGAGAGGGGAAGCACCTGGGATTGGGTAGAGAATGTTTCTGCCTGGAGCACCTAGCAGCCTGTGGATCCTGGGTTGGGGCAACCTCCCCACTGCCCCTCTCCCACCAGCCCAACCCTTGCCAACACCCAGCTTCTTGTTGGCGGAATAAAATGACTCAAGCCCATGAGATAAAGCAGGAAAGGGTCATCTCAGCTCAGGGTTTGCAGAGCTCTCAGTCCATGGCTGGCTGACACCCAGGAGGCAGCAGGACCAGGAGCAGGACAGAGGAGAAAGGTTCCCTCCTGGAGGCAGGCAGAAGCCTGAGTGTGCAGCCTGGGTAGGAGTTAGTCTGGCTGCTAACAACAGCAACTCTAGTCTGGGGTTCAGCAGGGTATGCTGGTGTCAGGAAGGGGCATCCGGGTCACTTGCAGGGGCAGGGAGGAGGAGCCTGGGGAGCAAAAACATAAAAGCTGGGCAGCACAGTGAGGCACATGACCAGGCTCAGTGCTCCCTCCTGGGTCTGGGCTGAGGCCCTGCAGGGAGGGAGCTGGACACAGAAGGGGCATCTTACAGGCACAGTGTAGACACCTGGGGTGGGGAGCACACGGAGCTGTGGTGGCCCTGCAGGCCATGGTGCTTGCATGAGGGCAAGGCTGGCCTCGGTCCCTGCATCTGGGTGCACAGGCTCAGGAGGCTTCCTGAGTCTCTGCTGCCCCAGAGCATGCTCTAGGAGGAAGGAAGGCTGGGCAGGGAGGAAGAGGCTTGTGAGGAAAGAGTCCTAGGGCAGCGGCAGGGCATCTGAAGGGAACATGGAGAATATCACTGGGCCAGGCCTGCTCCCACTGCCATCTGAGGCTGAGGCCTGGGGCCGGGAGGAGGGGGATGGAGTCAGAGGGAACAGTCTTCCAAGCCCTGAACTAAGGAGCCCATGCAGGGCTGCTGCTGCAGGTCTTAAAGGCACAGAGAGTTAAAAGCACAGAGAGGGGACCCAAGTCTCACCTGACCTGAAGCTGGCTGAATCTGCCTGGAGAGTCTGAAAGCCAAAGGCCCTGGGTGGTCATTTATAACACTGGAGACTTGAGTTAGTGAGTAAAGTCCCTCTAAAGAGCTGGCGTTCTCATTTTCAAACCCCTATCACCCCAACTCAGTCAATTCCTCTGTTTTGGGGTATAGTATGTCAAATCTGGGAGCTAATACATGCTAAGCATGTGCTGTAACACGGAGCTACATTCCCTCCACCAGCTCCGTATGTAAGATGCTTTTGTTTGCTGCACATCACTTTGAGATATGAAATCCCATGTAGGTCTTGACACTTGGTTTGATGTAAACAACCCATTTTAAGAAGAGCCTTCCTGTCCCCATTCCTGTGAGGTAGCCACCACAGGCCCAAAGACGGAGAAGCATCTCCTGCCCACAGTGAGTCAGCTGCCCGGGCCCAGGGGGTAGAAGTCCTGCTCCCTGGGAGAGCGGATGAGAGGCTGGGCCCTGGGGATGGAAGGGCAACAGCTGTGCTGTGCCTCTCTGCCTGCGCTCTGCTCAGAGGAGCCCAGGGACCCAGCCCAAAGCCCTGCACCAAGGGACTGGCAGCCAGTGCAGGAGGCACCCAGGACTCAGCAAGTGGCTGATTCAGGAGGAGCACTGGAAGTTGTCAGGTCCAAGGAGCAAGGTGCAGCCTCAGACCTGGGGCCCACCCAGAGCAAGTCCAGGAGACCCGCACAGAAAACAAATCAGAAGGCACACACCTGAGATTTCTGGAATGATAGCAACTGAAGTAAAGAAACAATTTAGGGCTGATGTTATTTGATTAACTGTGCATGTCTGTAGCTGGTAGTCTGAACAGCTGTTTAGAGGGTAACAAAGCACAGTGAAATAGGTATTATTGAATTTCTATTATGTTATGTTTGAATTCCAACATCATTCTCATTGTTTTGTCTTGATTTGTTTTACTGTTGGTTTTATTTTCTTTAAAATAAAATTAAAGTAAAAAGAAAAGTCTTCCTTTTGTTTCATCCTAAAAGGATTGAGTAAATAGTATAAGTAGTACACAGAATCCTGGGAAGGTTTTCTTCTGAAGAAGCTGACCTAAACCAGGGGTTTGCGGTGTGTCACAAGAGGCTGCTCAAGGAACCAGGGACTGCAGGGTTTCACTTTCCTACCTCTGTGTTACAGGAATGCATGGCAGAAGCTCTGTAGCCAACCAGGGCTCTCTAGTACCTGGTAATTTTACAGATAACACTCCATTAAGTCTCTTGGTGATTTTATAATTGTTGCATATCCTTCAAAACATATGTTATATCTTTCTCTTATGTTGCCATCTAGAAATTAAATATAGCCATGCAGAAAAGCTCTCCCAATAGCTTTAAAACAAGCTGAGTGTGGTGGCTGAGGCAGGAAGATCACTAGTGTGAGGTCACTAAAGGCTACATAGTGAGTCCCTTCCAGGAAAAGTTTTGTAAGTCAGCTTTGTTGTTAAGTCTGAAAAAGTGAATCTTACCCACTTTCCAAAGAAATGCACAGTGGACCGTGCATTGCGCTTCCTAGCACTTCCCTCCACATCACCACTGCTTTTCCTCTGGCTTCCGGATATGTGAGGCTCTGACTTTGCTCTACCTCCCTGCACAGTAAGCACACAACAGACAACTGTGACTGTGTCCGCCAGACACATGAGCTACTTCTGGGATCTATGGGAATCTATAAATTTCTGTTCATTATATGAGGTCAATTTGTATCTGTGAAAACTCACAGCTCAGTGTTAGGGAGTCATGGCCTTACTATATAGGCAACCTGCCTCCTAGAATGGCCCTCAGTTCATTGTCTAAGCCAGCTGTTGTGAGTAACCTGTGCCGTGAGAGTAGACCAGACACATTTGTGTTTGTCCACAGTGTCAGAATTTATCAAATAAGAAAATAATCACACCCCATTTCTATTTCATAACCCTTATCTTGCTGATTTCTCTGTATTTTATTTGACACCCATGATTTAGGAAATCACAAGTTCTTTTACTCCAATCTTAAGTACTATTATGTTTCACAGTCATGTTACACCTCACACATCACCCAGCAATGTTCCCTGTCATCTAAATAAATGGGAGGTTAGTTAACAAATACATCAGGGAGATGATTTGAAAATTCATTCACTGATGGATATTGCCTTAACTCCCTGAAAATGTTCCCCCCTTGATTTGAATATTCTTATACCATTCTTTTTACCACTTCATGGAGCAGTTCCAGAAGTGCTCTTTCATGAGTGCCTTTAAAAATGGGATCAAAAACTAATGCTGGTGGGCCCACCCTGCCACCGAGAATATCTCCGAAACCTACTCCAGGCTGAAAACTCCCCTGGACTGCTTTAGCTGGTCCCGCCCTTCCACCAGGAACATCAGAAGACCTCAGTAGGCTCCAGTCAGTATGAAAATACTTGGAACTTCGCTCCCAGGTGGCGAACCTCGAACTACAATGGATTAACTGTGTCAGTGTGGTGAGTATGCCCCTAAAATAGAGGTGTACAGGAGGGAAATAGGGCCAGTGGTAAAGCCCCCTCAAACCTTGGTGAGTCTGAAAAGAGTGAGGGTGACCTCCTCCTACACATAGAAAACACCAGGTAGAGTGAAAATGACAAAACAAAAAAGCAAAATGCAGTCTCACACATCTAGTTCACCAGAAGCAAGTACAGGAGACATTGAAATAAGGACCCCAAAAGTAACACACTGGGAAACTCTAAAAAGATAGTGAGTGAAATAAAAAAAAAAAAACAACTCCATGAGGCTATAGAGGAAATCAGATTAAAAGTAGTCTCCCATGTAAAGATAAAAATAACAACCTTAGTAAAGGAGTTGCTGAATGCAGCTAAAGAAGAAATAGAGAAAAAAGTACAGGAGCACAGGAAACTGATTGAAACTTTGAATGAACAATATAGAAAACAAGCAGAATTCATGAAACAAACTCAGAGACATCCAAGAAACAAAAAATTCTATTGAAATCATGGAAAACTGTCTAAATGAAGCTGAGGATAGGATTTTGGATCTTGAGGACAGGATGACAATTAGTGATCAGGAAAGGCTAGAACTTTAAAAAATAACAAAGCAGCATGAAATGACAATCCAGAAGCTTCATGATGATGCCAAGAGCAACAATATAAGATTAATGGGCATTAGCAAAGATGCAGGAGTCCATGCACATGACATATGTAAAGTATTTACAGAAGTCATAGCAGAAAATTTCCCAAACGTGGGGAAAGAAACTGATACGCAGATAAGTGAGGCATATAGAACACCAAACAGTCACAATCCACATAAATCCACACCCAGAAACATAATAATTAAGATCTCAGACATACAGCATAAAAATAGAATACTAAAAGCTGTTAGAGAAAAGACACAACTCCCCTATCAAGGAAAGCCCATTAGAATCACAGCAGACTTTTCAGCACAAACACTCAAGAAGAGCTTGGAGTGAGGTATTTCAAGCCCTGGAAGAAAACAACCTTTAACTCAGACTCATGTAGCCAGCAAAACCTTCATTCAAATATAACGCGGAAACAAGATACTTCCGTGACAAAGAACAACTGAAGAAATTCACGTCCATCAAATCAACCCTAGAAAGAGTACTGAAAGACATACTACACAGAGATGAAAACAACCACAATCCCCAAAACAACAACAGAAAGAAAGCACCAGACAGGATAAGCAATTAAATAAGGGGAAAAGCAGAAAGAAGCAACTGGAACATAACATGGCAAAGTTGAGCCAGTACATATCAGTGACATCCATAAATGTAAATGTACTCAATCACCTATAAAAAGAAATACATTGACAGAATGGATCAAGAAACTGGATCCCACAATATGCTGTACACAAGAAACACATCTGGCCCAAAAGGAAACTCATAGATTAAAAGTCAACAGATGGAAAACAGTATATGTCAACAGGAACCCAGAAAAAAGCAGGGGTAGCTATTCTATTTTCAGACAATGGGAACTTCAAATCTAAAATGATTAAAAGAGATAGAGAAAGTCACTACATACTTGTTAGTGGAAAAATTCAAGAGGAAGCACTAATAATTATAAATATATATGCACCAAATACAGGAGCATGCAACTATATAAGACAAATAGTGATGGACATGAAAAACCAAATACACAAGAACACATTTATAACAGGAGATCTTAACAGCCCATTGTCACAAAGAGATAGATCTACTAGACAAAAAGTCATCAAAGAAATAACAGCACTGAAGCATACCTGTGAGCAATTGGACTTAGTAGATGTTTGCAGAGTGTTCCACCCAACCACATCAGAATACACATTCTTCTCAGCTGCACATGGGACATTCTCCAAAATAGACCTTATAATATCCTATAAAACATTCTTAAGTAAATGCAAAGGCTAATGCAAAATGAAATCATCCCATGCATAATATCTAACCATACCACACTGAAATTGGAAATTAATGGCAAAAGAAATTGCAAAACCTGCATAAATACATAGAAATCAAATAACAACATTTTGAACAACCAGTGGGCTACATATGAAATTAAAGAACAAATAAAGCAATACCTACAATTCAATGAAAATACAGAAACAACATACTGTAATCTGTGGGATGCAATGAAAGCAGTCTTAAGAGGGAAATACATAGCAATAAACTATCATATCAAGAAAACAGAACAAGCACAAATAAACAACCTAATGCTCCATCTCAAGCTTCTAGAAAAAGAAGAGCAAGCTAAACCCAAAGCTCATAGAAGAGAGGAAATCGTAAAGATTAGAGTAGAAATCAATGCAATTGAAACTAAAAAAAAAAATACAAAGAATTAATGAATCAAAGAGCTGTTTTCTGAGAGAATAAAAAAAATTGACAAACCCTTAGCTAACCTTATCAAGAAAAAGAAACAAAACCCCCAAATTTATGCAATAAGAATTGAAAAGGGGAAAATTACTACAGATCCCATGGAAATTCCAAAGATCATGAATAGCTACTTTGAAAATCTCTACTCACATAGGGTGGAAAACACAGAGGAAATGGACAGATTGCTAGAAACATATGAACAACCAAAGCTCAACCAAGAAAATATAACAATTTTGAACAACCCAATATCAGCTATTGAAATTCAAAATGAAATTAAATACTTACCAACAAAGAAAAGATCAGGCCCTGATAGATTCACAGCTGAATTCTACAATAAATTTAGAGAAGATTCGATGCCAATACTCCTTAAACTCTTCAATGAAATTGGGAAGAAAGCAATCCTCCCTAAATCATTCCTGGAAGCAAGTATTACTCTCATACCAAAACCAGAGAAAGATCCAACCAAAAAGGAGAACTATAGGCCAATCTCATCAATGAACATTGATGCAAAGATTCTCAATAAAACACTGGCAAATAGAATGCAGCAAATCATCAAGAAGATTATAAATCATGACCAAGTGGGATTCATTCCAGGAATGCAGGGATGGTTTAACATACACAAATAAAAAAATGTAATACACCACATCAACAGAGCAAAAGACAAATACCACATGATTATCTCAATAGACGCAGAAAAAGCTTTTGATAAAGTGCAACACATGTTCATGATAAAAAGCCTTCAGAAACTCAGAATGCATGGTGTCTGCCTCACCCTTACAAAGGCCATCTATGACAAGCCAACAGCCAACATTATACTAAAAGGACAAAAACTGAAAGCTTTCACTTAAAATCAAGAACAAGACAAGGATGTCCACTCTCACCACTCCTTTTCAATATAGTTCTGGAAACACTAGCCAGGGCAATCAGACAAGAGAGAGAAATAAAAGGAATAAAGATAGGAAAGGAAGAAGTTAAATTATCACTATTGCAGATGACATAATACTCTATATAGAAGACTCAGAAAAACTCCATTAAAAGACTACTAGAGGTAATAAACAAGTTCAGCAGTGTAGCTGGATACAAAGTCAATGCTCAAAAATCAATAGCATTCCTGTACACAAACAAAAACCTCACTGAGAGAGAAATTATGGAAATACTGCCCTTTACAATAACATCTAAAAACATGAAATACTTAGGAATCAACCTAACTAAAAATGTAAAAGACCTATATGCTGAAAACTATACTACACTGAAAAAGGAGATTGAAGAGGATATTAGAAAACGGAAGGACATTCCTTGCTCTTGGCTAGGAAGAAGCAACATTATGAAAATGGCCATACTCCCAAAACTGTTATGCAGATTTAATGCAATCCAAATCAAAATACCATTGACATACCTCGATCTAGAGGAAACACTCTGAAAATTCATTTGGAAAAAGAAGAAACCTAGAATAGCAAAGTCAATTCTGGGCAACAAAGGCAAGGCAGGAGGCATCACAATTCCTGATTTGAATATATACTACAAAGCCACTGTGATAAAATCAGCATGGTACAGGCAAAGAAATAGACCTGAGGATCAATGGAACAGATTAGAAGATGCAAGCACAACTACAAAGACACTCAGACACCTGATATTTGACAAAGGGGCTAAATATGTCCACTGGAAGGATAGCCTTTTTAATAAATGGTGTTGGAAAAATTGGCTCTCCACATGCCAAAGACTGAAACTAGATCCAAGCCTATCACCATGCACAAAACTAAAGTCTAAATGGATCAAAAACCTCAATATTAAAACAGAAACACTAAATCTAATGGAAAACAAGGTAGGCAGAAGTCTTGGAGACATAGGGGTAGGTAGAGAATTCATGAACAAAATGCAAACTGCATGGGAAACACTTCAAAGAATCAACAATTGGGATCTCATATTATTGAAAAGTTTCTGCACTTCAAAAGAAATCACCAACAGACTGAAAAGAAAACCCACAGAGTGGGAAAAAATTTTAGCCAGCAGTCCCTCAGACAAATGACTTATACCCAGAACATATAAAGAATTGAAAAACATCAAGCCCCCAAATTCAAAGACCCTCTCCAAAAATGGGCATCTGAGATGAACACACAGTTCTCTGAGGAAGATATACAAATGGCAAATAAATAGTGAAGAAATGTTCACCATCACTGGTCATTTGAGAAATGCAAATGAAAACAACATTGAGATTTTACCTCACTGTGGAAAGTATAGCTGCCATCACGAAATCAACTGATAACAAATGTTGGCGAGGCTGCAGGGAAAAGGGAACACTGCTCCACTGTTGGTGGGAATGTAGACTGGTGCAACCACTATGGAAATCCATATGGAGAAATCTCAGAAGACTAGGATTGGAAGCCCCATTCAATCCAGCTATTCCCCTCCTGGGTATTTTCCCAGAAGAACTGAAAAGTTCATATTACAGTGATATATGTGCACCCACGTTCATAGCAGCACAATTTGTAATAGCTAAATCTTGGAGACAACCAAGATGCCCATCTACTGCAGAGTGGAAGAAAATGATGTGGCATTTTTATACAATGGAATATTACTCAGCTGTAAAAAGGATGAACTTGAGGCCTTCATAGGTAAATGGAGACAACTTGAGACTATCCTCATTAGTGAAATAAGAATCAAATTTATAAGTATCACATTGT
The DNA here is from genome assembly GCA_004027455.1 of Hydrochoerus hydrochaeris. Lineage (NCBI taxonomy): Eukaryota > Metazoa > Chordata > Mammalia > Rodentia > Hydrochaeridae > Hydrochoerus > Hydrochoerus hydrochaeris. The sequence continues at coordinate 92,372 of PVLA01007566.1, read as the reverse complement.
GTCTCTAGTTTAAAAAGTAAATGAGAACTATAAGTGTAATAAAACCAAAATGTGTAATTGGTATTATAAAAAACAGAGGAAAAGAAAGTGCTCTAAAGGATATAACTGCATGTATGTTTGAGTGTGTAAAATAGATGACCATATTTCTATGCTTTGTTGAATCTTTGAGCAAAACTGTTTGCAGTCTCACTATTTGAATGTGTACAGTGTATCCTTTAATTTTGTAACTTGATCAACTACATCCAAGATGACAATATGTGATTTATCAAGTAGTGATTTCGTAGTGGGTTTTTTCTCTTTTCCCTTTTCTTTCTTTTAGAATTCTGTATTGTTGCTACCCTTTTTTCTGGTTTGCTTTTTTTCTTCTCTTTAAAATTTTAAGAATGTATAATTGCTATTGTAAAAAAGAGGAAATAGGAAATGCTATGAAAGATATAACTGCATGCACATTTAAGTGTGTAAGATTGATAACCATATTTCTTTTTTTCATTTCAATAGGTTATTTTTTTATTTAAAGAGAAACAAAAGCATGTAAAGGGTAGAGATATTACAGAATTTAAAAAAAGATGATCAATAAGAAATCACTGGTTGATAAATTACATATTGTCCTCTTAGAAATACTCGTTCAAGTTACAAAATTAAAGCATACAAAGTAGATATTCAAACAGTGAGAGTGTGAACAGCTATGCATGCATGAGCCTGTACATGTATTTCTATCATTTCTGTATTGGAGGGGAAAACAAAACATAGCAAGACAAAACAAAACAAATTCCTATAAAAACATAAAACCAAAAAGTTGTATAAAACCACAGTACAGGTGATCTACAATGATTACTGTGTTGTTTCTTATTATCTTTAATAGAATTGTCTATATCATCAGGCATAATTGAATATAGCAATACATAACAATATTAGCAAAAATAAAACATTGTAGACAATATAAAACTTCAAAGGCAGGTAATAATCAAACCATAGTGGATATTCTAGTGAATCTTGACATCTTCAGTGTAGTTGCTTATACTCTCAGACTTGATACTATCAATCATAACAGCTTTGAATAAAATACAAAACAGCGAGCCAACAAACCAGATTCGATTACGATCAGTCATGGCAAAACAGTGTAGGTTTTACAGAGCTTTAGATTAGGTCAATAGGAAATTAAGGATGATTACGTACTATATCCTGTTATTTTTGGGATTACTATCTGTGCCCTCAAATCTAGTATAGGCAGAATGACTGGAACACAATATAATACATCTAAACAGAGTAGTATGAGTAATGTGGGTTTTAAATCCTGGTGCACTATTAACAATATAGTGTATCAAGGCCATCTATATTAGAGATTCTGACCATCCTTCTCTGCATTTCTGCTATGCTATTTTTCTGCCTTTGTTTGTCTAGTTTTCTCCTTCATTCTACTGCCTGCCCCAATCACTGAGGCCTTTCTGCCACTGCTCCTAACATCCTGGTATTTTTTTTCTCTCTCTCTAGAAAGTCCTTCAGTATTCTCTGTAGGGTTGGATTGGTGGTCACAAACTCGCCCAGTTCCTCTTTGCATGGAAGCATCTTGTTTCTCCATTAATTTCTAGTGACAGTTTTGCAGGGTACATCAATCTTGGCTGGAGGTTATTTTCTTTCAGGGCTTGGAATACTTTGCTCCAAGCTCTTCTTGATCTGATGGTCTGTGTTGAGGAGTCAGCTGTGATTCTGATGAGCTTACCTATACAGGTTATGTGTTTCTTTTCTCTGACAGCTTTTATTTTTTTATATTATATATATTTATATATTTTTATATTATTATTATATTATTTATATTATATATTTATAATATATTAATATAAACTAATATAATATATATTTATATATTATTTTTAAAAATATATTTATATTATATATTTATATTCTCTGATGGCTTTTCTATTTTTATATTGGATTTCTGGTATCTTGATTATTATATGTCTGGGTGTAGATCTGTTTTGGTTGTAGGTGGCTGGGCTTCTGTATGCCTCACATGACTGAAAGTCATTTTCTTTTCACATGCTTGGGAATTTTCCTTAATTATTTCCATGAATAGCCTTTGTAATTTACCTGTTTGTATTCCTTCTTCTTCACTTACATTTCTTATTCTTAAATTGTAGATTCTCTTGCCATCTTCTAGCCTTTGCATTGTTACTGCCTGTTTTCTTGTTATTTCTAAGAGATCTTTCCTTTCATGATCACACCTTGCAAACTTGTCTTCAAGTTTTGATAGTCTATTCTTAGTTTCCTTTAAGGAGATTTTCCAGCTTTCAGTGGAGTTTTTAATTTCCTGGTAGTCTCTTTGAATCTGCTTCATGTATTCTATATTTTCTTTATATTCTTTATGGAATGTTTCTCTCCTTTTTTTCTGTTCCTCCCTTCTTCCATCTGTATCTTCCTGAAACATGCTTCCTGAGAGCATTTCTTTTATTACTCTACTCATATCTTGCCTTACCTGATTTAATATTTCAGTTTTGAGCTCATCTACAAGATCCTGAAGATATCCCTTAGTGTCCATTGAAGCCATGTTCGATGTTGCGTGTTTGCCGCCCTCAGTCTCCCTTGTTTTTCCCTCTCCTGGATCAGTGCTGTCAGGCTTCTGGACTGGGGGCCTCCTCTTGCCTCTCTCTCCTGTCATGGTCCCAGCTTCCTCCACACAGGTGTACAGTGCAGATTCCAGGCCCCTTCCCTGTTGGCCACATTTCCTCCAAAGCACACTGGCGAGGGACCTCCGCCCTCTCCAGCCTGCCCCTCCCCACCAGGCCAGCCAAACTTCAGGAGCTTTCACCCAGTTAGTGCATGCTAGGTGCAGGGAATTGATTTGGGATGACTCATTGGGTCCCAGCCAGAGGCGTGGCCCAGTCCAAGCAAATCCCACGAATCTGCTCTGGGGAGGGAGCAACCAACTGAAGTCACTGTCACTCCCAGTTCAGGCCCTTCCTGTCTGATTCCAACATGTTGCCCATTTGGTCGTGCCCTTTCCATGGGGGGTTCTCATTCCCAGCACTGACTGTGGATTAATGAAGGTCCCTTTGCTGTCTCTGCTCTCCATTGGGCTCACCAACCCTCAACTTCAGTGCTGCTGTGGTTCCTGTGAGTGGTGGCAGGAACGAGTTTGGGCAGCTCTGTCTGCTGGATTGGACCCAAGTTGGCACAAACTCAGGCCGGTGCAAACTTGGTGGGTTTCAGCAAAAGCATTGTGTCCCCCAATCATCAGCCATTCCAGTTATAGTCCCAACGTGTTTGACGAGCTTTTTTACAGTTTAATTTCTTCCTGTGTCAAGAGGATCCATCTCCCTCTGTCTGGGTCTCTCCAGGATGTTTTATTCTGGCATATGAGTTGTTTCTTCTGGGAGGCTTTATACTTTGTTGCTTAGTGATCAGCCATCTTGACTTCTCTACAACATTTGAATTCTTTTCTTTTCTTTTTTTCTTCTGTTGTTGTTTTGCTATAATCACACTCCAGAAGTGGGCACCCATGTAGCAAAGGCACTAAAAGTGACTTTTCCAACATGTAGGAACACAGGAAAAAGAAGCATTGATTGTTGCCTGAGTAGGCTGAGGTTTTTGAGAGAGAAATCACAACCAGAGATTGGGGTCTACATAAAAGTTGGAGAATATGGAAAAACAACCCCAAAGCACCTGTGATTGGCTAAAGAATGCTTTTGCCCTTGCCCAGAGCACCTAGCAGCTTTGTATGGGGGGGTGACATCGCAGCTGTCCCTATTCCACCCACCCAAGCTTTGCAAAAGCCCTCTTCTTCAGCAACCCCCACTCCCCCTTCAGCCCCCACATTCCCATGAACCCTTGAAGAGCACACACCCATCCCCAGCTGACACTTTCCTAGCCCCCACTACATTCAAATTGCCCCCAGTCCCATCCAGATTCTCACCTAATCAACCCTGTGGCCCCATCCCCAGCACCCAAAGCCCACCCACTCCCCACCTCAAACCTTCACCAAACCCACTCATTCCCATCTCCCATCCCCAACTCCTCACTCACAGCCCTACCCTCACCACTACTCTACACTCCCACTCCACCCCATTCCTTCCCTTGTACCCCACCTCACAGCCTGACCCATGACCAGTCTCCCAACCCTGTATCCAACCTCTGCTCCTGCCCCCAGCCCTTGCCCCACACCAGCCCCCACCCTCTGTGCTCACCACTTCCACATGCGTGCCTTGACTCACCATCTTCCTCCTCCTAACCCTCACCTCCCTCCTGCCCCCAATCTCCATCCCCACTTCCTACCCCAACCCTCTGCTACCACATCTAGCCTGGATAAACTGAATAATATGCAGGTGTCACACACACCTGTAATCCCAGAACTGGGAAGGCTGAGGCAGGAGGATGACCTTGAGTTCCAAGCCAACTAAAGGCTGAGGCTAAAGAGGGAGTTCAAGACCAGCCTGAACTGCATCATAAAACCCTGTCTTAAAAAAATCAAATTCTGGGGATTGCATGCTTATTGCTCTGGGCTTCCTAGAAGTCCCCCCTCCTTACCACTGTACTGATGTCCAGGAGACACCTGAGCTACTACTGACCCACAGTTCATCCCATCTATGAGTGCTCACAACATGAGGTCCGTTTGTATCTGTAAAAGTTCACAACTCAAATGCTCATAATTTGGAGGCTTCCTGTACTCAGATGGGGGAGATGTGTGTGATAGGGATGGTGATGCCAAGACCTGTGGCTTGGGGTTGGTGTGGGATCTCTTGACAGGAAAGGGGCACAAAGCTCCTTCATGCTAACAGCAGTAGATTTGTGTGGGGTGTCTGAGTCTCTTGCCAATGCTTTCTCCTTACTCTTCTCTTTTTTCCTGCAGAAGCTCTGGAGATAGCTCTCACCTGGATAGCTTTTTCATATCCTGCACGGGTTTTCATAGCAATTATTCTTCATGATTATATATGGAAAAGATAAGTGGATCTGTCTTAATTATATTTCTCTTTGCTAACACAAAACACGTGACACCTGAAGTCAGAGGGAAAGATGCATTTAGCTCACAGTTTGTCAAGGTTTCAGTCTATAATCAGCTGGCTCCAAGGAAGGTGGCTTGGCAGAGAAGCACAGATCATAGCAGGCAGAATATAGCAAATGCACCCAGAGACCTTAGCAGCTTGTTTTTCCTTCTGCCTCTTTTATACCCTGTGGAGGCTGCAGGGATTAGGGCAGTGCCAAACCAATCAGTGGACTGCTTTAGTGATTACACACCCTTAATCCCAGCCTTGTATCATGAGTCAATCACACACCCTAGATCAGCCACCTTTGGAGAAGCCCCACCTAATGATTGCATAAGGATGTGGAGGAATATAGAGACAGAAGCCCTAAAGGCTCTGAAAGAAAGCAGAGTCCTTTGTTTTGGACTTGTCTCCAAAACCTCAGGGTCATGGTCAGTGGGCAGAGTCAGGCAGCTGTAAGGCTTGGTGCTGTGTGCTGTAAGCGTTGTGTATGGTTCTCTCTGATGCTGTATTGGGGAAGAACTCTGCCGTGGGGTCACCATATGTTAGTTTATAACACTGGGAAGATGTCCTGTGGAGCTTCCTTTGTCTCTATACAAGTGTCACTGTGAATTGAACTGACCATGTGAGCTCAGGCTATGTGCAGGCTGCATTGTTCTCATGCACACAGAGCACACTGCAGAGAGAAGGAAACTGCCTTGCACATATCTACTTAGTGCTTCAGCTGGATGACTCACCACCAGCTTTCCTGGCTTGATTTTCAGCTCAAGTTTGTTTCTACAAAGGGCCCTTGAGTGTGGCCCAAATAGCAAGGGCCAGAGCATTAGCTTTACTGACCTAAGGGCATTAGCTTTACAGACCCACAGGGTGAATGTGTATGTTAAAATGATTCTGTTTTTTTTCTCTCCTTTTGCCTAGCATGCTGTGCAGATGTGCGATAGTGCCATTGCTTAAAATGGTGCTAGATGGTACAGTTCTTCTTAGTTACTTATGGGCCTGCCAAGGTGAAGTGTGTGCAAGACTGAATGCTTCTCATTGCAAACAAAAAGCGAGAAACTTTGTCAAGAAGAAACCTGCTCATCTGACATTAGTTAAGTGATTCCTGGAACTCATTCTCCTGATTAGAGCTAATCCAATGAGAAAAAGTGGCTATAAAGTGGTTTTCACTTGTCTCTTATGATATTTATGATTATTTTCATATTTTCGTGTTTTCTCTGATTTTCATATGCAGGTGGTTGCATTATAAACCAACACCCAGCTGTGTCAATGAAGAAGGAACTTTGACCCTGCAAAACACCATAGTTCAAAAAATGACTCCAATGCTTCACGTGTTTTTATGTCCCCATGTGGTTCCACATAACTCTCCAGTGCCCTCCAGCCCACTCCCTGGACAGTGGGCTCAAACATGTGCCTTACTCTAGTTAATACAATAAAGTGACTATACTCCAGTTCCCAGTGTGGCCCTTGTCTGGCCTTTTATGTCTCTCTTTGCTGTGCTTGGTGCCTTTGAAGGAGAAAAGGATGAATATAGGCTGACTGAAGGATAAGCAACATAGGAAGCAGGGTCACATCATCCTAGGTGAAGTGACAGACGTGCATCTCCATGCAGGCCAATGTACCTGTGGTTAGTAGGACTGACAGAGACAACTCTAAGGAAAAGAGAAATATTTTTTCATTGAATATTCATTTTTGCATCATGATGTTTAAATATATTCATCAACTATTATGTGTGGCAAACAACAGAAGCTGAATATCAGTCACATATGTGTGGCTAAAGAAGTCCAGCCCCAAGAACACTGAGCACCTGAATTGAGCTGCATAAACAAGATACTCCAGCCCCCAAGAAGAGAAGGCACCCGAGATGAGACAAATGAGCAAGTTGTTAGGCAGGGGGGTTTCCACTGACTTTAACCTCCTGGGTGCAAGCATTTTTCTTACAGCAGGAGAGGAGGCTCCACCTAACCTCAGCTTTCTACATTCTGACTCTTGTCTTCCTTTCTTCATCCTCCACCATCCAATCCCCAAGAATTTCAGGAGCTGCACTGGACATGGCATTTTGGCACCTGAACAGGCACCTGAGGCATGAGGAAACTCATCAGATAGCTTGTGAGAAGACACCTCTACATGTGTGTGTCAACAGAACAGATTCATGAGAACAAAAGTGCAAAAATGCTTACATGAAGCATAGGCCCGAGAAGTGAACTGACATTATCAATATTCATTTCATCAGGTGTAAACCATGGGGCAACAGGCTCTAAAGAACAACAAATGTATACACAAATATTCATTGCATTATTGATTCCCACATTAAATTTTTGGTTGTGGGCTGGGATCAGTGAGTGTCTTGATAACCATGCACCTGCTGAGAAGACAACAGCAGGTTTGGCTTGACGTACTCTCTGAAAACTAAGTCCTAAGCAGAAAAAGCATAGTGGAGCTGTGGAACAAATTGCCTCCCTCTTGGTAAGCTGCCCACACCTGAGCTGGGAAGATAACCAGCAGCTCCAAATATCTGACCATGAAGGGACTCAGGGTGCAGCACACAAAGGCAGTCTGCCTGCCCTCCCAGTAGGGGCCTCTGGCCTGAGCTGGGAGGAGAATGAGCAGCCCCAGAGCTCTGACCATGGAGGGCTCAAGGCTCAGCACAGAAAGGCAATTTGCCCACCCTTTCGGTAAGCAGCCCCGGCATGAGGCAGGAGAAGAATCACTCAGCAGCTCCCAGGAGCCTACTGGTGAGCAGGCTAAGAATTAACCCACCACCACCACCACCACCCTCGTTAGCAAGTGAGCCAGAAATCCAGACATCTCTTGAGAGGTTGACCATATGCAATGTATTAAATAGGGGGGATTTCTTTCCATCATCTCTTTAAAGGCAAACATTGCTATCACTGTTTTGCTTTGTTCTGATTAATGATATTGCTCTATTCAATGTTCTGTTTTGATAAGTTCTAGAATGTCTTGTATTTCCTTTGATTTGGCTTTACCTTATTGAAAGAACAACTCTTGTGAAGATAACGGGATATACTATTGTACCTATTACTGTTGTGCCAGTAACCTGTTGAGGGTTTCTGCACCAATTTCACTGCACTCTCTCAGTTGGCTTTGTTCTGTCTTGTTCTGTTGTATTTTGCTAATAATAAAAAATTGAAATAAATCAAAAATAAAAAGTAAATAACAACAAAACAGATGAGTAAGGTATTGTGCAAGCTGAAACACAATATAACTAAACAGATAATGGACTTGAAAAGCAAAAGGAGGAAAAGAAAGCACTCTAAAGGATATAACTGCATGTATGTTTAAGTGTGTAGGATTGATGACCATGTTGCTGGGTTTGTGTTGGATCACTCAATGGAACTGTTTGCAGCCTCAGTGTTTGAATGTCCACCTTGTATGCTTTAATTTTGTAACTTGAACAATTATATCTAGAAGACAATATGTAATTTATCAACTAGTGATTTCTTACTGTTTATTTTTTTCTTTTACTTTGAAATTCTGTATTGTTTCTTCCCTTTTTTGTTTTGCTTTTTTTTCTCTTTAAATAAAATTTAATCATAATAAAAAAAACCCTGCCTCATCCAAGACAGTACACTTCATTTTGTTAGTTGCCCAGGTAATACCTCCTCTTCTAGTTGTGGTTGCTCCTGACTCTCAGAAACATCTGGTCACTGCATTGCATAGCAGGTCAGTGTGATGCACATTGTATAAACCTTTCCCCAATTACCAAGCCATTCCACTTCTGCACTTTCTGCATGCTTATCTCATACGAACTCTAGACCACAAGAGATCCGTCCTTGATAGGTTGGGAATGATACCAAACAGTGTGCATCAACATAAACAAATCTGCCTCCAAATCTGGGGAGTCATTTCAGTGATTCCCCTTGCCATCACATCTGGTGCATCAACTGAGAAGACCAACCATGCTGACCTCTTTCATCACTGGTTCTGGTTCTCACAGACAGTGCAAGGACCTCTGATGGGAAGACAAGCCCTCAAAATTTCTTGAGTCACTTCTGAGAACAGGAGAAGGATTGCTGAGTTAAAAATGAAACCAAACCACTGCCTGCATCTCAAAGAAGAGAAAAACAGGTGCATTCTTCCTGAGAATTCCACCTTGGCACCCTCATTACTTGCCACAGTAGCTGTCAAAACTTACAACTTCGCTGCCACTTCTGACTCATCTACTTCCAGTCAATTGAACTGGTTTCAGGTAGCCATTATTTGCATTTGGCCACAGAGGCCCTCTCTCCAGAACCTTCTTACATGCCTGTCCTGGTCAAATGGCATCATCTAATACCCACCCGAGATGACTGTCAACAACTCTGAGTTTCACATTTTGACTGAGTGCTAATTCGACTGTCAGCCCTGACAAATTAGCTGCATCCTACCAGGCCAAAATGGACAGGACAGACTCATGTCTATCAGATTGCCCTCCTGAGAGCCACAGTCATTGCAAAGGTTGGTGGCACACCTACAACTCTCCTGGTAAACAATGGAACAGAACTCCCTGCCCTCAGAAGTTCCCTCTGTCAAAAAGTTCCATCACTTGGATGACTGGGACCCTTGTCTCTCACCCCTTCTGCCAGGGACAAAAGTGCACTCTAGGGGACATCTGCTTTGCCCAAAGCCAGTCAGCCTGTCTGTCTTTTAATCCTGAACTTGCAGCTTGTATTGTTTTTTGAGACAAAGTTGATGCTTGCATAAGCCTGAAACAGATAACCACAGTCATTAAGTTCTAAAAAGTCTTCTCCTACAGATATGAACTAAAGACTCACCTTTGGCCCTAGCCATCAATCATCCAGCCTCCTTGCAATACCCTTTGCTGTCAGATGGCATGGGAAGCATAAACAGCCATAGATTGTCCTGATCTTCACACCTTCAACAACATAGCCATCATTTTGCGTTCAATTCCCAAACCATACACCCTTGTTGGACTGTTCTACAATTAAAAGATGACTTCCTCTGCTGATGAGCTGGCCCAGTAAGTCCTTTCAGCAGGGAAATCCCTGAAATTAAAAAGCCAGCTGACCTAGACAGAATCTCTCAGAGGTTCAAAAACTTTTATTCTCTTTGAAAAAGCACTTTTAATTAGTGACACTCAAGCTGCCTGCTGAAAAGACTCGATAACTCTACTATTATCTGGCAGAAACAGGTTACAAGACAGAAACTCTGCAAATTTCTTTGAGTTGCTGGTTTTGATATGTTTACTCAGACTATCAGTGATTGGGAGCCCACAATGGACGCTAAGGGCTGCTTCCCCTATACCTCCATGTTCTAATAGCCACTGGTGTCTGATAAAGCATCTGTGTCACTGGCCCTGACCTCATGCACTATAGTGGATGCTGCCCACTTAAAGATATGTAGAAATATTACACAGAAACAAAAATAACCCTACAAAAACAGCTTGTAACCAGTTAAAAGACCAGCTGTATCTGTAGATATTCTTTCACACAGGTGTAACCAAGGTACATATTAACTACCTCTACAAGTCTCAGAAATCTAGCCTTAGATGTGCTGAAAAATTCACCTCAATAGCTCCTTTGAGTCTCATTTAAAAGAGATCGTGTACTCAGAGCTCTGTTCTGGTCAGTCAGGATGCTGACCAGTCCATATACCGCACACCTCATCTCTTGTTGGTTTTTTGCCTTAAACTCTATGGATGGTTGCTCCAAGTGTATAGATCAATCAAACCTGACCGAGATTTGGTGAGCATTCAAGACACATGGAATACTGTCCTAGACCAGATGAACTCCCCCACTGCCTTGCCAGCGTAGTGCTACAGAACATGCGGGCCTAAATTCTACCCTGAGTTTGTCTCAGAAGATCACATGTAATATGTCCAGCAAAGATCTGAGGGGGAAACAAAAAGAAATGTGGCTGAAAATGTCCTCCAGCCACCAAGTATATAACCATTTGTTAGTTGCCCAGGTAACGGTGCCTTTTGTAGTTCCAGATGTTTGTGTTTCTTGACAAGACACTGTGATGCATAGCTTCTGGCTATGATGCACGTTGCATAAACCAACCCTAACTGGCAAACCATTCTGCCTCTGTGCTTTCTGCTTGCTTATCTCATATGAGCCCCAGACCACCAGATATCAGGACCTGATATCTTAGGAGTGATCCAGATCAGTGCCTGTTGATATAAATAAATTTACCTTCAAATTCTGAGTGTTGTTACAATGTTTCTCTTGCTGTTGCAGAGCGATGGCTGCCCCGCTCCATAGCATGAACACTCTAGCTTTTCTAAATCACATAAGGAAGGTCCACTAGAAAGCAAAGAAAACGTTGCCCCACTAGAGATGTGTTTAGCTGTCACTTCCATCTCACAGCTGCCCAAGGTAAAACTGATAACTATAACTGTGCCACAAGCAACTACTTCAACTTTCTTAGTTCAGGAAAATTTTGCTGCATTACAAGCTGAGACTTCACCCTTCATACAATAGAGTCATCCTTTGTTTCTCCCTTGAAATTCATGCTAAACAAGCAAGGAGAATGGGAGACTCACCTAGGGTTTTCAGCATGTCTCCCCTGTTGCTGAACTCCAAGATCCCAGTAAGCTGTGTCAAGATGTACATCTTCATTAAACTGTACCCTCTGAGACCTTAAAAGAATAAAACAGTGACTGGTACATATGCCCCATTTCATAGAGCTCACAGGATGACAGCGTATGGTCCCAAGTGATTGGAAAGAAATAGCTAAAGCACATTTATGACCAGCATATTATTTAGTATGGAAGGAAAAATTTGCAAATTGTATGTAGATTAAGCAGCTCGCAACACTGCTCACAATATGGCCATTACAAAGGACAGGTTGACCAGAGCATGTGATTTTGCTACCACAAATCAAGTTAGTTTTGAATTGAAAGAATATAAACAGGTCAAAGTAGCTGTCAGAAGGACTTGGAGGGAACTTCCTTCAAAGTGACACCAATTAGGGATTGGTTTATACAACATAGTCAGCAGCTATGCACACCTGTGATTTCCATGAGACACAAGCATCCAGAACTACAACAGGCAGCATTACCTGGGAAACTAACAAACCTATGTATTTGATTTGACCTCCTTTTGCCAGAATCCTAATGACACTTTTGAGGATTTTATAATATTCTTAAGGCAAACCAGTGGGAAGATGATCAATGACACAGAGGCTGGCAAGTTAATTGTTCAACAATTGGCCTTTACAAATGTAGAAAATGGTGTAAAGAGGATTTAAGTGCCCACAAAAATGGGCCACAGTGTCTGGGCTGATTCAGGTTTTGTGCAGACACAGGTTCCTCACATGAACAGGGAGCTGCCTCGATAGCACTTATCACTCAGGCCATTCATCCACAACCTAGAGGAAAGGGCAGAACAAGGTTAGTTGTTTCTGCTGCAGAGGCAGGGGCATTTCCCCAAAAGTGCGCTCTGCACCTGTGAAGGCTGCTGGGCCATTATCTGTCCCTCCAAAAAGCCTTCTTGTATCTGCCCAATGTGTACATGAGGACAACTGAGTGTAGATCCAAAACTTTTGTAGAGGCCTCACCTATTCCAGGAAACTTCCATTGGGGCCACTGTGACCCACCAACAGTCTGGGCACTTTCTCTAATTCCTCTCCTGCCCTACTCTCCACTGTAAAGCAAGTTTCTGACCTCTTGGGAGCAACAAAACACAGCGCAGGCTTGCACCATGATCCCTGCTCCAGATTCCTACTAACATCTGAAATGGGTCGCTAGGCTATTCCTGCCAGAGTCTAAGGACCTTTTCTCCAAGGAACACTGGAACTCCTGCTAGGCCACAGCAGTCTCACTTCAAAAGGTCTCCAGGTTTTGTCTGGTGCCATCCGTGCTGATTATACAAAGGAGATCATAGTGAAGGCTGAATGGATTCAACACACTGTTCAAGACATCACAGACTCTCATTTCACTCAGTTGGTTACTCTTCCTTTAACAAATAATAGAAAATCTATCAATAAGGAGAAGGGATCCAAGGATTTTTAGGTTCTCTGATACTTATTGGGTTCAACAAACTAAAGCAGATCATTCTGAGATGGAATTGATAAATGGAAGAAAAAACTGAAAGAGTTTTAGACACAGGTGCAGAGGTTTCAATTGTTGCCCACCCTCACTGGCCTATGGCATGGCCCCTGGGTGTAGGAACTGCAGATCTACAGGGGCCAGCAATGTTTCTCACCCTAGTAGAAGCTAAATTGTCAACCTGGAGGGATGCAGAAGTCCATTCCGGATATTTCTCACCTTGTGTCCTTCCCCTTAGACTGGTCAATTCATAGAGTCAAGACATATTACAGGACACGGGGGCATTTTTGGTTAGTCCAGAATCTTGGATGACTCTACAGATGTTAGAACAAGGTTTTCACCCCCACTCCAGGGCTTGGGAAATACACTCAGGGAAGGAGAGACCTCTACAATAGAGTTCTTAAAAGGACCATTTTGGCATAGGCTACTGGACTTCACATTTTCAGGAGGGGCCTTGACCTCTTCTCTGACTACACAAACAGTGTCCAAGATAACTTGGTTGTCTGATGACCCTGTTTGGGATGATCAATGAGCCCTCACACAAGAGAATTTTGTAACAGCTCCCATACTGGTTAATGAGCAGAAGACAGTGGGGCACCTAAAACCCTCACATGCCCTTTGGAATACTCCAAGTTTTGTAATGAAAAGAAAGTCAGGTGGAGATTATTACAACACTGAGGACAATTCATTGTAATATGGAACAGATGGGAACACTTCAACCAGGATTGCCCAGTTCCACAGCTATCTCTTTACAATTTTTCCTTGTCTTGATTGATTTAAAAGACTTTTTTAAAAAAACAATCCCTCTCCATCCTCAAGGTAAGAAGCATTTTGCCTTTGCTTTATCTTCCATTAACCATCAGGCCCCCAGGCACCTTCTCCAATGGCATTGTCTGCCACAGGAATGAAAATAGTCCTGCCCTGTGTCAGGAGTTTGTGACTGCAGCCATTGTTCAGTCCATCAGGTTCATCCATCTGCTGTGTTCTTCAGTACATAGGTGATATTCTCCTACCACATGAATCCTCATCCACCTTGCACCAAACATTTCTCCAATTAAATGATTCCCTTCATAATGCAGGCCTGGTGGTGGCCCCCCAAAAAAGGTGCAAACATGATACTTTTCTGGTATTTGGGTGATCTTATCCAAAAGAGATGTCTCCAAAGTTTTCAGATCCAGGTGAATCATCTTGCAACCTTAACTGATTTTCAGACTTCAGTTGATAACATCAATTGGCTCCCCCTAGCCCTTCAGCTAACACCTCATGACTTCGGCCTTCTCTTATATAGTCTCCAGGGAGATCTGGCCCAAGAGCACTTATGTCAGAGGCAAAGCTGCCTTTCTCAAATGCTCAACTCTCTAGAGTTGAGCCATCCTTGACTCGGTTTTACATTGTGTTCCCAATTCAACATGTGCCCACTGGGGTCCTGTGGCAGTCTCGGGGTCCTTTCCAACGGCTACATATGCCACAGCCTCCACATAAAGCCATTACTCCTTGTATGATGCTGTGCCAGCACTGATTGTATGTGGGCAAACATGTGCCGTTCCGCTTTTTGGTCATGAGGTGCAAATTATCATTGTTCCCTTTTCTTCTGTTCAGTGATAGTGGCTGTTGCAATGTTTGTCCTCTTAGCAATACATGTTGGCTAAGTGCCCTGCTGTTATTACTTGTCACTATTCTTCAGAGAAATTAATTCAGTTTGCTTCCCTCACACCCTTTGTCTTCCTTGAAAAATAAGCTCAGTTCCCACAGCGAGAAATATCTCCATTTTCACAGATGGGTCCTCTTCAGACAGGGGAGGTCATGGAGCAGCCTTCTCTTCCTGAATACAAGAAGCTGAATTGCAGGCTGTTAGATGAACCTCGAAAGACCTTTCAGCCACTCCCTTTAACCTCTGCTCAGATAGCACTTATTTTTCAGTGTGGTGAGCCACATTTAAACTGCAGTATACACAATGACCCAAAAGATCTTTCTCATTTATTTCACTCTTGTCGATCTGCCATGCAGTCTTGCCATGGCCCCTGTTTTATTGGTCATCCCCATCCCCATTCCCAATTGCTGCTGGCTACCATTGCTGCTGCTGCCTCAGATACTGCTCAACAGGCGTCTGCCACCCAAGCCACCTCCCATCAAAATGCTTCTGCCTTGCTCTTTTTAACCTGGGAATAGGCTCGACACATTGTTAAGCAATGTTTTTCACGTGTAATCCGTCTTCCCTCTCTATGGGAGTTAATCCTCAAAGGTTAAACCCCAATCATCTCTGGTAAATGGATGTCACTGCCATTCTTGCTTTTAGCTCTATGTGCTGGGTCCATGTTTAAGGGGATACTTCTTCAGGATTTATTTTTGCTTCTGCCAGCACTGGTGAAGCAGCCAAACATGTCAATGCTCAATGCTTAGATGCTTTTAGTACCTTTGGATGCCTGTGGGTGTTGGAAACCACAACGAAGCAGTTCTGAGCAAGATTTAAAATTAGCTAATTGGCTCTCTATGTTTATCTGTGAGTCTGTCCTAGGCCTCGCCCCCTTGCCCGGTGACAGGAGCTGATTCATAGTAAATAAACCTCTATAAATCACTGGTGCTCGTTGAGGCCTAAAGTGGCCTGTGAGGCCAGAGATACCTCAAAGGGCAGGATAAGGTCACAGCTGCAGACACTTGGCTCAAACATCAATTAAGTAGCTAGAGACTGCAGCTGCAGGAATTACTCCTACTGTCTCACTTTTACTGTGTCTTCATAAGACAGTTCTACTGAATTGACTTGATTCATTACTTGGAGATGTCCTTGAAGTGACTCCCAAGGTCCTGTTTATTGCCTGTGCTTTCCTGTTTCCCCACCCTTTGTTGTTGGGCCTAATGAAAATGGCAGTGCAGAGAAGCCTTTGTCTTAGCCCTCAGAGTCTCAAGCCAAGCTAAAGGATTTTGACCCTCCTGGAGCCCTAAAATCATATCGCTTGTCTCATTTTATTTAAACCTCTGCCGTATACTCATTTGGGAGATCAGGTATCTAGGTCAGGACCTGATATATGGGCACTTGAGCCTGACAATGGCCTGGCTTATGTGAATGCTGCCTTCTAAACATTTTGTCAAAGTTTTCGCATTTCCCTTAGCATGGGAAATCCTTATAACCCTCAAGATCAAGGAATTGTTGAATATGCTCATCATATACTGAAAATTTAACTCATGAGTCATCGACTCACTGAAAATTCATCAAAATGATGTCAAAATTGTTATTCTCATAGATCATCAGAAATTTGTGAAGGTAACTCAACTGGGACTCTTCTTGCTTGGGAGATTATTGGTCAGGGCTTCCTTTGGTGAATAAAGGAGCACCTGCCTGGGAAGAGTCATATCCTAGCCTAATTTCATAAATGGGAGGCTCAAATGATCTCATTACCTTATGGGAGACACCACAATAAATGTTATTAAAAATGTGTTATTGTGATATGTTTTCATTAGTCATCATCACAAGATTAAGTTTTCTAGAAATGAGGCAATAAGGTGTTCTGATTTGGAGATGCTCAGGAACAAAACTAAATTAAAAATCCAAAGTTTAGAAAAAAATCAAAAGTTTTCTTAGGGCTATGTGAATGGCTTTTTATTAACTTCATGGTGTACTAAATGTATCCCTGCCTTCAGATGTAAAAGTCATCCTAAATGTAAAACTGGAAGTGTTTATGGTGATGGATTTTTTTTTCAGATTAGACATCTGCCTTTCACAAAACTTCTGATGCTTAAAGATGCAAAAATATTAACCAGTGCAGATAATGTTGCAAATTTCTCCAGTTACATCCCATTAAAGTTAACAAATTAGGTAAAATTTCTTATGTGTTTGATAGAGATGAGATGATTGATTGAGAAAGACTATTTTATGTCAAAATATAAATTTAGATGTGCTACAAAATTATGGTTGTGATTGTCACATTACAATATTATGTATGGCTTTTGATTTCACATTTTCTTTGTCAAACTATATACCTTTTGTCTTCAACATGCTACAGGAATTCAACTAGTAGAACATCCATGATTGGTAGGAAATAATAGCTCTATATTATATTTCAAGGTGCCTGATATTCAGATAAATTTGTAAACATTAACCTCACTGCTACCATTAGAATGTAATATCACTAACTTTCTCTTCTGGATGTTCAACAACTGAGGCTTGGAGATCAAAAACTGGAAAGATAGATGGCTAGGAGGACAGCCAATATTTTGTCTCCAGCTCTCTGAGGTTAGTGAGGGCTCAGGACATAAGAGAACCTCTGCTATGACATCCTACAAATTGGTGAGTCCCTGATCTTCTGACCAGGGAGCTTGATGGCCCACAGAGGAAGGAGGTAAGTGATGTACACTGGGCCTAAGGAGAGTCACTGGGAGAGAAACATCCCCCAAGCTCTCAGAGAAAGAAAACTGATCAAGTAAGTGCCATGATTCTATGATTCAGCTGAGACTAACAGGAGAAGTGAGAGGTGCTCTACATGGTTCCTAAGTAAAGCCTGAGGAGACTTTACTGACCTTGATAGATAGCAAAGAATGACTAATACACATCTCACCTTAATTTGGTCTTGAATATCTAGCAGAAAAGTATAACCACAAGATGTATAAGGCAATGCCATAGTAATATATTAACTATAAAAGAAATTGAAATTACTAACACCTTCTGACAATTGCCAGCTACAGTGGTAAATGGGTACTGCCATGGGTTAATGACTGTGTAGAGTTAAATTGCTGAACACAGGTACCTGAAATCCTTGGACTGGGAATCTGTAGCCTGTTTGCCCAGACTGGGAAGGGATTGAAATGAGATGGTCTTCTACAGAGTCCTCCAAACACAGCTCCTCCAACTCTGACAAACTACTCGTTGCTTGAAACTACAGAACAGAAAATGTGGAGAGCTGAGGAGCAGCTGAGGCTGGAGATCCATCACAGGAGTGGGGATAAGGCAAGAACAGCCCCGAGAACACAGAGCGCCAGAGATGAACCACGTAAACAAGCTGTTCAACTCTGAGAACTCGACATGCCCAAGTCAAGCCAGGCAAACAAGATGTTAGGCAGAGTGTTTTCAACTGACATCAGCCTCCTGAGAGCATAAATAAGTGCCCTGTAGTCATTGGGAGGCTCTTTTTCTCCCAACAGGAGAGGAGGCTCCACCTGACCTCAGCTTTCGGCATTCTGACACTTGTCTTCCTTTCTTTATTCTCCATCATCCTCCCCCTGGGAATTTCAAGAGCTGGGCTGAAGGCAGCAATTAGGAATTTCATTTTCATACTATAAAGACATTTAATGTGTACGGATGAATATATATGCATAAATTAAAAGTGGGATCATATACTGTTAAATACTGTATTATATTACCTCTGTTATATGCATATGTATATATGCTGATACTATTCTTAATTGCCATAATAAGATGCCTAATTTAGGCTGGGGATTTAGCTCAGTGGCTCAAGCATTTGCCTGGTAAGTACAAGATAGTGAGTTTAATCCCCAGTATTATTTAAATGAAATAAAATGCTTAATTTAAACATCAACATCTAAGAGATAGAATTACATATGACTTCTGTTTGTTGTTTTGTTTTTTTCTTTGTTTTGTTTTGTCTCTTTGAGATAGGTCTCACTATGCAGTTCAGACTGGCCTTAAACTCACTTTGTAGTCCAGGTGGGCCTCAAATTCACAGGTACCCTGCTGCCTCAGCCTCTGCAGTGCTGGGATTATGGGTATGGGCCATCAAGCCTGGCTTTTTTTTCTTTCTTTTTAAATTAAGTTTATTGGTACAATTATATATAAAAAGGATCATATTCAACACAGGGAATTTTCTTCTGTATATTATATATCTTGACTCCTCTTTTTTTCTCAGTTCCTTCCCCTGTCTTTTCCTTCCCTTATTTACAACATTCACTTCCATTTTATTCTTCTTTTATCATTTTTATTTCTTTTTACTTCCTTAATTTCCTGCTCTATGAGATCTTATTTTCTATCTTTCTTTCTTTTTTGAGGCGGGATCTCACTCTATACTTATAGTATAGAGACCTGGAGTGTGAAAACATTAAATAACTATGTAGCATAACCTAGTCTCAAACTCAAAGAAATCCTCCTGCTTCAGCCTCTAGAGTGCTGATATTACAGGCATGAACCATCACACTCAGCACATATATTATTTTATACTTAGAAAAGCTACATCTTTTAAGACTTGTAATTATATGCAATGTATTTATAAATAAACAAACCAATTATTCAAAACTTTCCAAGAAGACATTTCATTTTTTACATTAAAGCTTAGACATAAACCTACACAGAAGCATATGAGAAATGAAAGTAGAATAAGCTGATGTAAAATTTCTTGACTATATATACAACTTGAAGTAGGTCTTACTAGTTTGCAAATTTCTGAGTCCAAGAATTCCTTTTGTGTGTGTAGGTTTCAAAGATCTTCTAGAGTCACTAGTCAGTCTTTGTTAGTATCAATTTGACTAAAGGGAAATGTATGTGTAATATAAACTAAGAACTTTCTTCAATTGCTTATTTATTTATTTATTCTTACTTTAAAGAAAAAACATACAAACAATGAAAATGATACAGGGCTTCAAAGCAAGATAATAGGAAATCAAAAATAGGTATCATAATGTATCTTGTTATCTTCAAAATACCTGCCCAGATAATCAGACATAGGCAAGCAAAATTAACATAGCAATACAAGCACTAAGTTACTTCTTTACTTCAGAAATTTCAGGTGTGTGATTTCAACTTTCTTCAAGGTCTCTGTCTCCTGCACTTGTTCTGGGTGGGCTGGAGGTCTGACACTGTATTTTGCTCTTTGGTCTTGACATTTCCTGCACTCCTCTGAACCCTCCTATTGTTGCTTCCTGCATTGGGCACCTATGCCATGCTGTAGGGGATCGAACAAGGCACCTGGCTCCTCCAATCTGAAGTTTCTAGAGTGGCACAGAAGTGTGGGCCAGTGGTTCACTGATGCTCTCCTCTGACTTGGAGCCTTGGATCATGGCTTGTCCAGGCTGTGCTGGGCTCACTGGGTTGCCAGTCTGGTCTACTGCACTGAGCCTCAGGGAATATCTTTTTCTTTTCAATTATTTAGACCTTACCATCTTATCTTCTAACAGAAGCTACTATATAAATGAATGACAATTAGGACCAGTGTAATATCCACAGAAGTTGGAGGAAAACATTGAAACAAAAATTCTGCATTATACTAAATCAGAAAATAGACACGTTTCTCTAGTATGTCATTCAAATTTCAAATCTATCTGATTTCCCAAGATCAATCTATTTGCGTTACCTACTATGACAGGTTAGGTTGCTACTGTCTTCCTCTCTTCTTGAAGCCAACTACTTGTCAGGCAAAAGACTACTCATTCGTTTTGAGAAAGAGTCTTGCTTTGTAGTTCAGGCTGGCCTTGAACTGACTATGTAGCCCAGGGAGTTGTTTTTCTTTTCTTTTTTTTTTCTTTTATTTTCTTTCTTTTTCTTTTCTTCTTCAGTAGGGACAATTTATTGAAAGAAAGAAAGCATCAAGTGTGCTCAAAGAACGAGTTGCCCATCACCAGGCCATTTTAGGACCCAGGCGGATCCTCTTTCCTCAGGTCCCTGAGGGCTTCCAGGCATGTGCCACAGGACTGTGCCACCACACCCAGGATTTTCTTTAGGCATATATGTATTTATTTGTTTGATTTCTATCAGGGATCAAACTCACAACCTTGCCTTTACCAGCTAGGCACTTATGCCATGAGCTAAATCCTCGGCCCAGCATTCTTATTCTGATTCCAGAATAACAATTGTTTTGGCCAAGCACAAAGTAGCTTCAGTTTAAATGCTCTTAGCATTTTTTCATAAGAGGCCCATCTCACTAACTCAAATAGAATGTTGATAACCTCAAAAGCCTCTTCCATGCATTCCAGTCTGTGGTAAATTCAGTTACAAAGCAGAATTCTATAAAGGTCAAAGAAATTCACTGGAAGCTTGGGTGCCACCAAACAAAAAAGATTCCAGATCAGCGGTAACAGCTCAAATATTCAGGTGAAAATTACCAAAGTGGCACAATGAGCTTCAGTGAACTTGCCTATAAAGTCCATATCAGTATTATTCTTGGAAGGAGGAGGACAGATCAAGCATTGCAAAGAAAGGGCAATGTTTTCATCAGGAGGACCAAGGGTCTGTGAGAAGAGTGAAACTTTGAGCTCAGACCTGGTAGAAGTGAGACCGTGTAGTGATCTGAGGGAAGGCTCCACAGAGAAGGAAATTTCATTTCCCAGGCCCTGAAGTGGGAGACGCTTAGAGAGAGAAGAACAGCAAGAAGGCTCCTGTGGCCAGAGCAGAGGGAAACTTGGTCAGTGGACACAGGGGAGAGGGTGAGACCAGGTGAGTGCAGTCATACAGTGATCTTTAGGACACAGAGAGACTGGGACTCAGACTCTCATTCAAATGGCAGCCACTGAGGCACTGAGAGCACAGAGCACCCTGACCTGACACCTCGTGCTTTGCAGAGGCTCCTCTGCCTGCTGTGTGGAGAAGTCCTCCACATCAGCTTTGAATCTACACTCAGTGGCCCAATGGTAGCCTCATTCACACTTTGGACACATACTAGGTTTTGTTGAAGGGACAGTTAATGGCTATGCTCTCCTTACAGGTAGAGAAGAGTGCTTTTGGGGAGATGTCCCTGCCTCTGCAGCTGAAACAATCAACCTTATTCTTTCCTTTTCCTCTAGGCTGTGGATGGATAGCCTGAGTGATAGCTGCTGTCCAGGCAGCCCCTTCTATATATGAGGGACCAAGACACAAATCCAAATCATCTCAGACACTCTAACCCCTTTTATGTGGACTCTTACAACATCTTTACACCATTTACTTGCATTTTCAAAGGCCAATTCTGCAATATTAATGTGCCAGCCTCTGTGTCATTGATAATATTCACTCTGCTGGCAATAAGAGTGCTGGAAAATCCTTTAAAGGACTCTGGCAAATGGAGGTCAAACCAAGGGTTGTCCCATCATTTGAAGGAAGTTCCCTCCAAGCCCTGGTGGCAGCTATTTTAATTTGCTGATATGCTTGCAATTCTAGATGAAGTTGATTATTTGTGGCAGCAAAGTCACCTTCACTGGGTGACATGTCTTTTGTAGTGGCCATGTTGTCAGTGGCTTTGTGAGCAGCCTGCTCTGGGCACAATTTGAACATTTCCCTCCCACAATAAATAATCCCCTGTATTTAAAGCATGTTTGAGCTCCTTTGCAACCATTTTGGGTCATGTCCATCTGCCCAGTGACCTCTATATAACCCAAGGTAAAAAGAGCTCTTGGGCCATAGGTAGTGGTCACTTGTTTTAAGGTCATTTTTTCTTCTCAAGTCTTAAAATGTCCAGCCTCATGAAGACACAAGTTGTCACACATTGTGATTTTGGACTTCAGCAACAGCATAAACATGCTGAAAACCCTCCAGGGATTCTCCCACCCCTGGGTTCCTTTAGTGCCAATTGCAAGGGATGACTGTTTCCCTGGAAGAGCAGAATTCTCAGCCTATGACACAGCGAAAATATTTTGAACTGAAAGTGGAAGAAGCCACTTGTGGAGCAGTGCAGGTTATTAGTTTTACTTTTAGGTGAGCATGAAATAGAAGTCTCAACACAACACTCTTCTAATGGGGAAGGGGACTTCTTCAAATCTCCTCCACAGTTTCTTCCTTATTTGATTGAGCAATGTGAGAAGTTTCAAGCTCTGTCAGCAAGCAGCTGTTAGCAGCAGCAAGCAGAAGTACCTCAGCAACACCCAGGATCCAGAGGTGGATTTATTTACATCAATGGGCAGTGATCAGGATCATTCCCAAAACATCAGGCCCTCATCTCGGGTGGTCTGGGGCTGATATCAGATAAATAAGGAGGAAATACAGAGTGAGAATGGCTTGTCTGTTGGGGATTGGTTTATACAGTGTACATCATAGTGACCAGCTATTCATCACAGTGACCAGCTCTTTCTAAGAGACATAGCAACCATAACTGGATCAGGAACTACCTACTTGGGCAACTAACAAAATGAAATATACTGCTGAGGTGACAGGTACATTTTCTGCTACAGATCCACTGTCCTCTTACTGCTAAGGATTTAGCTTTAAGCCGGGCATGGTGGCACATGCCTGTAATCCCAGCATTTGGGAAGCTGAGGCAGGAGGATCACTGCAAGTTCGAGGCCAGCCTCAACTGCATACTGAAATCCTGTCTCAAAAAGACAAAAAAAAAATCGTGCTTCATGTCAAATCCTCTATGGTCTTCTCAACAGGCTTATGATCATCGAGATAATCCCTGATCCAGGTCCACAACAGAAAAATAAACACAGGAATCCATAATACAATAATAAATAAGCATTTGTTTATACATCTGTTGATTTTGAGAACCTGCCAAGCTCGTGTTTTACATCTCATGACATGAATATTGAAAATATCAATATACCTCTCTCAAAATTCATGGGGAGAAGACAGGGAAGGATGAAAAAAGGAAGCCAAGAGCCAGAAAACAGAAACCTAGGATTGGATGGAGCATTCTATTCTGGTGGGAGAAAAATAGTTGCACTGGGGAGGCCAAAGTCAGTTGAAATCTTTCTGCCTAGCAACTTGTTTGTCTGGCTTGCCTCAGGCACCTTGTGTTCTTGGGGCTGCAACAGCTTATTTACATGGCTCACCTCAGGTGCTCTGAGTTCTCAGGGCTGGCATTGCCTGAGCCCTGCACATTTGATCAACCTCCAGTTTCAGTTGCTCCCCACACATAATAGTTCATGAATATTTTTCAATATCATTATTCAAACATAAACATTTAACTAAAAAATATTTCTCTTGCCCTGAGAGCTAGTTTTGTCAGTGCTGATGACCACAGGTAGATCAGCATGAGTGGAGATGAATGCCTGTCACTTCACCAAGAATGATGTCACTTTGCTTCCTGTATTGCTTATCTTCCAGCTGGCCAGCTGGGATTCATCCTTCTCATGTCAGAGACACAAAGACAGCAAGGGGAGACACAAAAGGCCTCTTGAGGGCCACACTGGGAACAGTCTTGTAGTCACTTTCTTCTATTGATTAAAACAAGGCACAAATCTGAGGTCAATGTCCAGGGAGTGCATTGAAAGACACTAGAAAGCTACATGGCAACAGATGCAGGCAGAGAGGTGTGAAGGTTTGGGCTCATCTCTGCAAACTATCACATATTTTAGGTCTGTGCTTCCTTCAGTGTCACGACGGGGTGTTGGTTTACAACAACAGCACCTGCATATGAGAATCAGAGAAAGGACAAAACATGAAAACAATCACAAGCATCACAAGAAACATGTGAAAATCACTTTATACCCTGCTTTCTCATTGGCTAGGTCCCATTGGGGAATAAATCCCACAAATCACTTAACTAATGTGAGATGAGCAGGTTTCTTGTTGACAAAATCAATTTCTCATTTTTTATTTACAACGAGAAGTCTTGGTTCTTGCAGATTTCACCTGGGTGGGTCCCTAACTAAGGAGAACTGTATCATACAGAACATTTTAAGCAGCAGCCCTATATCACACTGGCCTAGCACACTGTGGCACTTGCTGAAGGTGAATGGAGTCTGGGTCAAGACAGTGAAAATTGGTAGTGAGTTATCCCACTGAAGAATGAAGTAGACATGAGAAAGCATGGGAGGGAATTCCCTTCTCTCAGCTGTGGGCTTCTGTTCATGAGAATGATGCAGCCTGCACATAGTTCAAAGCCCTTGTCTGAGTTCACATGGGCAGGTTCAGTCCACAGTGACACATATATGAAGACAAAGGAAGCTCCACAGTGCATCTGCCCAGAGGCATAAACCAACACATGATGATTTCACAGCAAAGTTCTTCCCCAACACAACATCAGAAAGAACCAGACACCCTTCTAACACACCAGCACCAACCCTAGGAACTTCCTGGCTACACCTACGGCTACACCATGATCCTGAGATCTTGGAACCAAGTCTGAAACAAAGGACTATACTTTGTTTCAGAGCCTGTTCTGAGTTTTGTCTAAATGACCCCTCCAAAGTCTCATGGAGGGTGGGGCATGTACACTGGTGGCTTGACCTAGAGTGTGTAATTGATTCATGGTACAATGCTGGGATTAAAGGTGTGTGATTACTAAATTAGTCCACTGATTCCACTGATTCATTTGGCACAGTCCTATCCCAGTAGCCTTGACAAAATAGAAAAGAGGCAGAACAAAAGTAAAAAGGGGCTATGGATTTAGCTCAGTGGCATAAGCGCCTGCCTGGCAAGTACGAGGTCATGAGTTTGATCCCTGGTACTGCAAAAAAAAAAAAAGTAAAAAGGTGCTAAGGTCTCTGGGTGCTTTTGTTGCATTCTACCCTCCACGATCTGTGCCGTGCTGCCAAGCCATCTTCCTTGGAACTAGCCAATTATGGACTGAAACCTCAACAGACTGGGAGCTAAATACATCTCTCTCCCTTTAGCTCCAGGTGTCAAGTGTTTTCTCTTGGCCACAAGAAAAGTAACTAAGACAGAGCCCCTTACCTTTCCCAGATAAGGCAAAATACAAAAATCATTAAAGTCAGTCCAACAAGAAATGGAAGAATCCAGATGAACTGTATCTCCTCAGCTTCTGCAAAAAGAAAAAAAGAGAGAAGAGTAAGAAGAGATCATTGGGAAGGGCCTAAAACACACCTCACAAAACAACGACCGCTAGCTCCGATGAGGTTTTTCTATCTTCCTGTCAAGAGATTCAACCACCAACCCCAAGCCACAGGTCTCGGCATCACGTTTCCTATCACACACATCTCCCACATCTGAGTACAGGAAGCCCCCAACTTAAGAACATGCAAGTTGGAAATCTGTACAGGTACAAATGGACCTCACATTGTGAGCATTCATAGATGGGGACAAATTGTGAGCCAGGGTAGCTCATGTGTCTCGCGGACACCATCGCAGTGGTGAGGTGGGGGCACTGCCAGGAAGCCCAGGGTAATTACCATGAAACCCCGTGTGTGTCAGATGTTGTGTTGTACTATATCGCTACTTTAAGGTAGCTGTAAAAATAAAAATAGTGAATTTACAGTATTTGTGTGTTTATGTTTGGGTTTTTATGCTTTACGTTGTATATTTCTGTCAAAGGTGTATCAGACTCACTTTCTCAGACTTACAAATGGATCTGACTTAAGAATATTCTCCCAGAACTGAACTGGTTTGTAAGTCAGGGATTCACTATACTGAACACTTGTCTCAAAAGGCGGGTAGCATTAAACACCATGTAACACACATGTGTCAACACATCCTGCCAGCTTCCAGAACATGCCATCTCCTACCACTTACATTCATACTCTTCAGATGAGGCCTTCCCACCACCCCACAAAGCATATTTCAGTTCACACTCTCTGGGGCCCACACATACCTAGCATGCGGTGAGTACAGATACAGCGCAGCCTTTGTTTAAGAACAATGCACTTTTCCTTTAGTATCATCCAAGGCCCAATCTGGCTTGTCCCATTCACATCCCCTAGGGGTCCGAGCTCTCAGCAATATTCATTCCATCAACAGTATCCTCTCCACTTAACAAAGAGATATGAACTGGGCCACCAACAACCACAGCAGGTGGGTGGTTTTAGAAGTCCTTGCAAAGGTTTGGGTATGTCTGCAGAGAGCCGCAGGGATTTGTAGGATCACTCACTCTTCCATGGTCTCCTCATCTTGGGACGGAGCCTGTAAAGGATTACTAACTTGGCCTCCATCAGATAGCAGTGTATAGTGCACCTGGAGCCTGAGTGAAAGAGGTGCCGGTCCTCTGCCCCCAAAACCCCTTATCATTGGGGACACAGGAAAAATCCTGTCCTTTATTCCTAGCAGTTGACATGTGTTCTACTCTACGTCACAAGCTCCATCCAGAAACCTGAAGCTGCCATGAGCTGGCGAGTAGCCCCCTTTCCACCCACCATGCCGAGCACCTGGATAGGACTGAACTCAGACTGCTGCCACTGGGGCTCAGGTAGGCCAGACTACAGCTTGTGGCCTTAGCCCAAGTTACCCTTTTCCCCCATAAAACATTAGCAAAGACTTCAGACTTCCCAGGAAACAAGGTGCAGAGTGAAGAAATGTAAGAAGACGCTTACTTCTCACAGGCAGCGTCCAGTTCAGCCTCTGGGGTGTGTGCAAGGATTTGTGGTTCACCACACAGTAGTAGGTGGTTCCACTGTCTTCCAGAGAGGCATTGAGATTCAAGCAGCTGGTGATGTTAAACTTACCATCCTAAATGTACCATCCTCATTCATGATGATGGGATCAGTACAGATGTCTGCACAAATCCTTTGGTCCTGGGAAACTTTGTGGGTCCGCTTCTCCTATGTTATGTTAATGGCTTCTGGGTAGAACTGACCGGATTAACACACAAGATACATCTCTTTACTAGTCCCGGTGGTTTGTTTCAGCAATACTCTGCTGCTTGGCACAGCTGTCAAGGAAGAGAAGTCACAGAGTTGGGCTGAGCACTAATTACATTTTTTTTCTCCCATATCATTTTAACTGGATTCTGCCACACCCACACATCCACATCTCTTCTGCCATAGCCAGGCAAGACAGACAATCTGAAACTACGAGTGTCCACTGTTTTCAGAGATGTACACTCAGAGACAGAGATAATGCCTCAACCATGCTAAGCAATAAACTCAAAACTTACTGAGTTGCCACTGCAGACTGGGAATTTCTGGACGGGAATAAAAAGTAGCTGACCTCCCATTTGATATCTGGCCCCTGTTAGACTTCAAGAAAGGTTAGTAAACTGAATAGGACCCCCCACACTGGCACCCACATGGCATTCTGGAGTCTCACCCCCAACACACACACAAAAGCCACCCACTCCATCACAAGACTATCTGGGCCTGTGTAATGTTAAGGAATTCCTCACTGCTGATTTAGTTTCTAGCCTTGTAGTTAGTAAAGAGTGAGATTAAACATCTCTTTGCAAGAACTTTCAGCCTCTGAGCTTCCTGTTGGAAAATGGGGCATCCCAGCCTGTTTCAGCCACTCAGGTCCCTGTGCTCAGGTCTGCCCCCTGCTGGACACGTGTAAGGAGGCCATTTATGTTGGTCGGGAAGAAAAGCTCTTTACAGCTTGCTCAGAGGACATGGCGGGGACTCTTCTGCCTCCAGTCACCATCTCACTGAGTCCTGGTGTAAGGGATTTTTACAGGAAGGGATAGAGGGGAGAGGGGTACAATGCAAAAAGAGGTGCTTCATGTCTTCTGGCCACAATGTCCTAGGCTAGCATCTGCATTTTTTTTTCTTTTGGTCTTTTTGGACAGGGTTTTGCTAGGTAGTTCAGGTTGGCCTTGAACTCCCTCTTTAGCCTACACTGGTTTAGAACTCATGGCAATCACCCTGACTCAGCCTTCTGAGTGCTGGGGTTACAGGTGTGTGTGGGACACCTGCATCTTATTTAGTTTATCCAGGCTAGATGGGAGTGGGAGTGGGATGGAGTGGGAAATGGAGATGCAGGTTGGAGGGCAGGTGGGAGATGAGGGTTAGGGGATGGAGATGGTGAGTCAAGGGATGAATGTGGAAATGGTGGGCACAGAGGGTGGGGGTTGGTGTGGTGCTTGAGGATGGGGGCGGGAGCAGAGGTTGGATACAGGGGTGGAGACAGGTGATGGGTCAAGCTGTGAGGTGGGGTACAAGAGAAGGTAACGGGGTGGAGTGGGAGTGTAGAATGGTGGGATGGCGGTGGGAGTAGGGCTGAGAGTGAGCAGCTGGGGGGCAGGAGATGGGAATGAACGGGTGTGGTGAAGGTTGGAGGTAGGGAGTGCGTGGGCTTTGGGTGGTGGTGGGGGGCCTTGGGGTGGGTTAGGTGGGAGCCTGGAATGGGGCACCATGGGGGTGATATGAATGTAGCAGGGGCTGGTGAAAGGTTGGCTGGAAATGGGTGTGTAAGTGCTCCAGGGAAAAACATTCTTTACCCAATCACAGGTACCTCCGGGCTTTTTTTCCACATTCTCCAGTTTTTATGTAGACCCCAAATTCTCACTGTGATTTCTCTCTCACAAACCTCAGCTTACTGGGGCCACAAGAAACGCTTGTCTCTTTCCTATGCTCCTAGATGTTGGCAAAGACCATTTTACTGCCTTTGCCACATGCGCGCCCCCTGCCCTGCTGGAGGGTGGTTTATCTCAAAACACCAAACAAAAACCAACAACAAAAAAAATTTTAAACCTCTAAAGTTGCACTTTGCAGTCTAGTTGCGTTTTGGGTGGTTTCCTTTTGCCCACTGCTAGGTCCCACATAGTGAGCGCACTCAGGACCCTGTGTGTGGCGCATCTGTAATCCCAGCGCTTGGGAGGCTGAGCAAGAGGATCCCTAGGAGTCCAAGACCACCCGGGGGCACACAGTGAGCTCACGGTCAGCCTGGGTTACACACTGAGACTCTGAATCCGAGAAAGAAAGAAAAAAATCTAGAAAAGTTTTTCACTGTCCAGTCATGCTGATGTAACGCCTTCCATCTCTCTCCCTAGGACCTCAGAAAAGGATTTTTTTTTTTTTTTGTCTTTTTGAGACAGGGTCTCGCTACGCAGTTCAGGCGGGCCTTGAGCTCACTTTGTAGCCCATGCTGGTCACGAACTCGCAACAATCCTCCTGCCTCAGCCTCCCGAGTGCTGGGATTACAGGCCTGAGCCACCACGCCTGGCTAAGGAACTCTTCTTACTGGGCATCTTCGTTTTCTTCCAGGTCCGACAGAAAGAGTGAAGACAGAGCCCAAACCCATGAGCCCTGGGAAGGAGCCCGCCCTGCGAGCACAGCCTTGAGTCGTGTCTCTTCCGGCCCAGTCCAGAGCTCTTACCTGCGGCAGCCAGCGCCCCACAAATGAGCAGCAGCAGTGCAACAACACAGCACTGTTCTGAAAGTCCAGGCCCAGGTCAACCCGGGTCCTCATCACCCCAACGTGCTTACCTATCCCATACCTCCTTTCCAGAACCCCAAAGGCATCTCCTTCCACCAACTGCACACACAGCCAGTGTGAAGAGAACAGAGTGAGTCAGAGCTCCTGGAAAGGACCTGAGTCCACATGTAGAGTTGACATTTGGCCCAAGAGTTAGGCCTCTCTAGTGGGTAAACAGGGAGTATCCAGTGCACCTCCAACTGCCAGGGTGGGGAGAGACCTTCACCAGCAGCCCAGCACACAGCCCTCTCTGTAGAGCCTGGTGTCAGGCATGAAGGTCAGGGAGCCAAGCCCATTTACTGCTCTCGGAGCACTGACAGGGGACTGCAAAACTTCCTCATGTCACCCTCCTCTTGCTGTGTCACACATTAACTAAACTAGCCCTGTGTGAGCTCTGCCTGCAGCCTAGCTGTGACCCTGCCTGCATGGTGACTGAGGGCTCCATCTCCCTGATCCTGGCAGTTTGGGTTCTCCCCATTTCTAGGCTCTCAATTGTGTAGGGACAAAGAAGGATGGGGCTTGACCACCAGAATGTTTTGCAGCCACACAAACCGAAAAGGCAGCATCCAATAGGGGACTTTCATCCCAGGCAGATCATGCTTATGACAGGCCAGTCATGGGCCAGGACTTCTGTGATGTAACTTTTCTTCTTGACTGTTTCATCACGGGCTGGCAATTAGCTCAGTGGCTTAAGCACCTGCGTGTCAAGTATACAGTCCTGAGTTCAATTCTGCTACCCCTCCAAAACATAATGAGGCTTGACTGTTTCATCAGACAGAGCCATGAAAAATGTATGTATCTACACTCATACAGACATGCACAGCCATGCAGACACAGGAGGAGCACACACATATGCTTTCTGTGAGTACAACCTAGGTTCCTATCATGCTGATTTCCATCCAGCTACACAGAATTCCTCTCCTCTTCATGCTCCTTCTGCTTGTCTTCTTTGTCTTCTTTCTCCTGTTTTATTATTTTTTTTTCAGACGACAGTGTCCACATTGTAATTGAACTCCTGGACTGAAAAGATCCTCCTGCTTCAGCCTCACAAGTACATGGGCCTACAGGCACAAGCCACTATGTCCAGCTTGCACACAATTCTTCCTCTTCTTCTGCCATCCCACACTTGTGTATTCCAGCTTCCTAGTGACAGCTCTTACTGCCAACATCAGCAGGTGGCCATTTTGTCCTTAGGTCATACAGGAAGTCCCAGGTCCCTGTGCACAGTCTGCCTGCTGGTGAGTGCAAACTTGTTCTCCCCAGGTTTCACTCTCCCTGAGTTCCAGGCTTCCATCTCCCTGACACCACCCCTGGCAGGTCTAATATGCAGACCCCACACTGCTCTTTCCCAGGCCTTCCTCATTTCAGCAAGTGAATCATGATCTGCGGTGTTTGTTGTTCAAACCACAGCATCCTTCCCCTCTCCTTCCTCACACCCTGCTCTGACTCTAGGGGTCCATTTCCATCCACCTTCCAGCAGATCCAGAATCTCCCCACTCCTCTGCTTCTGAGTCCTCCATCTCCCTGCTTCCTTCTGCTCCTTACCCCGCTGCAGTCTCTTCTCCACACAGCAGGCAGAGGAGCCACTGCACAGCAGGAGGTGTCAGGTCAGGGTGCTCTGTGCTCTCAGTGCCTCAGTGGCTGCCATTTGACTGAGAGTCTGAGCCCCAGTCTCCCTGTGCCTGGAAGATCACTGTGTGACTGCACTCACCTGCCCTCACCCTCTCCCCTGTGTCCTCTGAGCACAACTCCCTCTGCTCTGACCACAGGGGCCTTCTTGGTGTTCTTCTCTCACTAAGCTTCTCCCTCTTCAGGGCCTGGGAATTGAAATTTCCTTCTCTGTGGGCCCTTCCTTCAGACCACTACACGGTCTCACTTCTTCCAGCTCTGAGTGAAACTGAGAAAGTTTCACTCTTCTCAAAGACCCTTGGTCCTCCTGATGCAAACATTTCCCTTTCTTTGCAATGCTTGACCTGTCCTCCTTCCTCTAAGCAAAAAACTGATATGAACATCATATGTAGCTTAACTGAAGCCTCTTGTTGCACTTTGTTGATTTTCACCTGCATATTTGAGCTGGTAATGCTGAACTGGAGTCTCTGTTGAGTGGTGGCACCCAAGCTTCCAATGAATTTCTTTGGTCTTAACAGAGTTCACCTTTGGAAATGAACTTACCACAGACTACTTGAGGTACTGAAGAGGATTTGGAGAGCCGCTGGTTTTAGTTTTGAGTTAGTGAGTTCTGTCTTTCAAGAAAAAATTCTAAAAGCATTTAAAGTTAAACTCTTTATGCTTGGCTACAACATTGCAGACTGGTGATATTTTTGCTCAAGGAGGTGGTTGCAGAATTATACAGGCCGGGTGTGGAGACCTAAACCTGTCATCCCAGCACTTGGGAGGCCAAGGCAAGAGGACCCCATGAGTTCAATGACAGTTTGAACTATCTAGCAAGACCCTATGTCAAAAAAACAACAAAAATGAAGGACTGTAGATATTCTAGGTATTCTGGTGAGAGAACTAAACAATACTAGAGGACTAACCAGTCACATCAGGCAACACAAATGCACTGATTTTTTGGGCTGAGGATTTTGCTCAGTGGCATAACTGTCTGCCTGGCAAGTGTGAGGCCTTGAGTTCAATCCCCACTACCAAAAAAATAAAATAAAATAATATAATATAAAACAAAAACCATGCATTATGAGATATATAGGTATCTTGTATTTTCAAACTGGAATTATAGAAAAAGTTATCTATTTTCTGACTTAGTAAAATGTGGAGGGTTTCGCTTCAATTTATTCCCTCTAGTTTCAGTGGGTGTTAAGCTAGTCTTGATGGCTATATGTTTATGCAGTAGCATCTATGAGAAGACATGTTAATTTCTGAGTAATCTAAGAAAGCTGTTATGTTATGTGCATATTTCCCATTAATCAGGCTGATACAAAAAAACACTGATTGATGACTCTGGAAGAATCTTTGAAAGCTTACAGAGAAAAAGGAATTCTTGCAGCCAGAAAACTGGGAGGTAATGAAACCTATTTTAAATGGTATATATAGTCAAGAACTTTTGTATGTATTTATTCTACTTTTAACTTTGATTTGAAATTAAGTTTATATATATCATCTTACTGTTCTGAGTTCCTGGGAAGGTTGTAGCAGTTGATTTGCTTATTTGTAATTATATGACATATAGTTAGAAATCTTAATTATGCTTTTTTCTAAATGTGAAATAATGTGTTACTGAAATTTTTAAATATAAATACATTAAAGGAATAAATTAGAAGTCATTTATTTCTACTGCTTAGATGTAGACACTTAAATTATGATACATAGTAGGAATGTTATCAGCTTATATATATACACATATGAGTACCATCCAGTATTAAATGTATGCTGTCTTAATTTTTTTGGGAATGTGACAGTGTCTTGCTCTGTAGCCCAAGCTGACCTGGAACTTGTAGCAGCCTCCGCCCCAGCCTCCCCTGTGCTGGGATTACAGACCTGCACCTCCACACCCCGCTATGCTTACTTCACATTTATGGATATACATGTATCCATATATGAGATGTCTTCATGCTGTATAAATGAAATGTTTAACAGTAACATTTTATGAACATTTTCCCATAGCATTCTTCATAAAAATGATTTAAAGTATCACTAATATCAGCTGTATGGTTATAGCATCATTTATATAGCCATTCCTCCAGATGTAGAAATTTAGGGTAAACTCCAGTATTACTGTAACAAATAACTCTATTCATTATATTTATTGTTATGCATTATTCATGCATATGTGGACCATCTTTGATAATTTTCTTGATATTTATTGCCAGGACTAGAACTATGCTCAAGATTTATGAATATTTTTGTTTCTCATTGTATCTTGTCAAATTGACCCAGAAAAGTATACCAGAATATAGCACAACCCACTGTGTATAAATGAGTGTGTACACAGCTTTAAAAGAATAAGGAGGAGGTACCATCCAAAGTGGATTAGAGAACATTGGCTATTTTTCCACATAAAAAATGTAAATGTTTCCCTTTGATTCAGGTGCTTAATTGTCCAGAAAATAAAGCAGGTGCTTTAAAGACTGCTGATATATTTTTGAAAATAATTGAATTAAATTATATTTTCAGCAAAAAAATCTCTTACCAAAAAAGAACTATCTGGTATACGTACCCATAATGACTGCGTGTAAATTCCTCATTCTCTATTACTTTCAGAATCACCTGTTCCTGTTATAGTGATAAAGGGTGACTTTCTAATGCCATCATTCTTTCTTCACTTGTAAACTGGCTTCCCACTATAAGGAAAAACCTACCTCTCCACCCAGTATTTCTCCCTATGTCAATACAAACTTCAAACCTGTTATTATTTATTTCCATGGCCAGATTTCCCCAGGGAGAATTTCTCCTTCAAACTGACTTTCATGCACATTTTGACATACCCTGCTTTGCTCTAAGAAGACTTTTAAGGTTCATCTTGTTATTTCCATGTCTACCCTCAAAGTCAACACTGATGTCTCCAAATTCACTCCAATGCCTTAGATTTCAATGCAGTGCTTATATTTTGTTCTTTCCATGTTTCACGTGAAATCTAACTCCCATGTTAGGGAAAACATAAAAATATTTCATTTATTTCCTCAGTTCTAGAATGTACAAAGATTGCAGAATTCCTGACTCATGCCTCTAAAATGTTTGAGCTCAATATTTCTTTAGATTTTTGGTTTTTACCAGAGGACATGGTCTCAAAAAATACTGATCAACAGTTTTTAGGTTACCTTTTTCTCCTTCCCCTACTGTGAGTTATTTCATAAAATAAAATAAAATAAAATAAAATACTGTTTGTTTGCTTCTGTGTTTATATTCAAGTTGGGATTTTCCTATTCTATCAGTTCTATTTTTTCTTTCTTCCTTCCTTCCTTCTTTCAGTCCTTTTCTTTCTGTGTGTAAAAGATTTACAAGCTTTCCAAACATGGAATCTGTTTCGATGTATTGAAGGAAGTTTTATGTCCCATCCTGAATTATTTTTGTCCTTTCTACCCAGTTTCGTTTTTTTCTTCCCTGGTTCCAGGGATTGATCTCATAACCTTGTGTTCCCCAGGCAGGAGCCTGTGCCACTATTAAAACCCAGCCAGTCTACCCAGTTCTTCCCTTAGCCCTTTATTATTTAGTCCCATTAGTCTCTTAGTGTTCCTGTTTCTTGTTTTGTTCAAATGAATACATAAATAATTTTCATTTATCTTTCTTTTCTCAAAAGGAATAACATTCCTTTATATTTCCCTAACCATAGAATTTGAAAGCTAAATCAAACCTTACTAGTCTGTCTCTACAACTTTACTTCCTCAGTGAAATGACACAGTACAACTGAAAATACATTTTGGGGGGGGGGGTACCCAGGATCACACTCAGACCCTAGCTCTTCCCAGGCGGGCACTGTCCCGCTGAGCTACATCCCCGGCCCTTTCCTACTGGTTTAGACATTGGATCAGCAACTGCTCTTCACGGAGGAAGAGCTACAAGGCTATGGAAATATTATTGCTTTAGAAGAAAATGAGCTTAAGAAGAAGGCAGAGGAGCTTCAGAAACAGAAAGAAGAGCTGCAGCGTCAGCATCACCAGCTGGAGGCTCAGAAGCAGGAGTATCACCATGTGGTAATTTATAAAAGGACTATGATACTAAAATGCATGTTAAAGTCTTGCAGAATTTCCAAGAAAACGGAGATGAAGCTGGAGGATTTTAATAGGTGTGCGGACCCAGCCTCTTAGAGTCCCAAAGCAGGCTGAGCACTGGAGCAGAGGAGAGGCCCCTTTTACGCAATGTGTGGAGCCGGGCAGGCAGAGGTACAGAAGGGACACAGAGGCAGTCATCCTAGCACCCCATCTTATGTCAGGCTTCACAGGGGAGCATCCTGTGCATCTTGGGGTGTCAGGATGCTGTAAGTGTCTTTACAGCCCAGGTTTGTCAGCTTTCCCATGAGAGAACTGCTGGAAGTGGCCCCCATCAGTGAGAAGGCACAGGACAGGATTCCTGAGGGACAGGCAGCCTGAGCTGCCACTGTGGGGGGGGGGGTTGTTGTTGTTTTGTTTTTTTCATTTTTTAACTTTTTTTGTCTTTTTGAGACAGGCTCTCACTGTGCAGGTTAGGCTGGCTTCAAATTTATGGCAATCCTCCTACCTCAGCCTATGGACTAGAGCTGTTAAGATTTTTTGGAAGAGGCTCCCAGTTGTGGTTTAAAAGGATGAACACAATGGCAGACACCTGGAGTTTTAGCCACCTGGGAGGCTGAGTAAGAACTGCTCAGGTCAAGGAATTGGGAACATTCTGTGCCACATAGGGCGATACCATCTCCAAAGAGAGAAACAGACTGTGAGGGGCCCGCAAGGGGGCTCAGCAGTAGAATGTGAGCTCAGTAATGCTCACTTCCATTCCCAACACTGAAAAACAGAAAACAATGCCCAGATATTCACCGCTTCACTGAAAGCCTATGCTATTATAACACTGCCATACACTCTTACCATATTTTAAATTTTAGCATGGTCACCTGCTGTTTAGAGTATTACTTTAAATGTTAGAGTTTAGTACCTTCATGTTGATCAATTTTTAGTCAGTTTATTTTGCACTGTCAAAGGCCACATCTGTATTAAAAAATCAGACAATACTCGTTTGTAGGATTTTCTTTTTGCATTCACCAGGCTGTACAGCAGATGGAACAAAAAAAAAAGATACAAGGAGGAATTCCTCCATCGAGATCAACTGGAGAGCTAAAGCTTGAGCCACATATGTAATGCTATTTCTTGCAAGAACTTTCCTAGTTGCATCAACCTCCTTCAAGCCCTTTTCAAAGTCCTGCAGCACTTGGGTTTGCTTTTCATTGGCCAGAACTGTGTCACAGGGCCACCAGAGTTGCTGAGGAAGCAAGAAATCCACAGGGAAATCCTCGTGCTGAAAGTTAAGGGTTTTTGTTTTGTGTTTTGTTTTTTAACTAGGAAGAGAAAAATAAAAGGAATGGCTTGGTTGACACTTCTCAGTTTTAGATCAGATCAGCTCTGTTTACTACCTCAATCTCTGTGTTCATTTTTCTTCAGCGACAGAAAACATTCACTCCTCCCATTCCAAGAAAAAACTCAGAAATGGTATCCATTTTTCATATTAGCTCTAGGACCATGATATGTAGGTGTCCTGGCTCCCTGAGGTTAGGGTTTGAGTCCACTAAAAAGGCAACATTTCTATTCCTAAAAGAACAGCATACATGATGCATAGAGGCAAGAAAACTGCAATAAAATTGACCTTTTACAAAAGGGAAAAACCAGCAACACAGTAGTGGCTGCTCCACAACAATTAAAAAGTACTTATTGAAAGAAAGAAAGAAAGAAAGAAAGAAAGAAAGAAAGAAGAAAAAAAAAACAGGAGTAAGGACTCTCTGCTACAGTTTATGACTCATTACTTAGTTTGCCCTGGACACAACCAACACTTACAGCCACCTGTCCCCACCATGGTTCCCACCCTTTCCCCTCATCTCAACCCCACAGTCTGGGCCACTCTGACCCCATCCCTGGATTCCATCCAAAACCCACTCCTCATCCCCCTCAAGCCTGACCATTCCTACCCTGCCCAACAGCAGTATCCCCCTCCCTCACCTTCCCTAGGGATCCCATAACCTGTCCTTCCTCACCTGTTGGGTCATTGCCTCTTGATTCCTGTCATTTTTTCTTACATTACACATTTAGAAGTTGTTTTTCAGTTTGTCGTTTATTGGTTTTGAGGTAAAGCACCCTTCAACATGTGGCACTGGCAGTTAAAAAGACTTTGGTATATATAGGACCATGGAACAGGAGCATTTATTCTGGCCTGAGTTCAGAAGGAGTCAGGGAGTGTTCATAAATGCTTGAGGATGAGGGGATAAAGGGTGGGGAGCACCTGGGACTGGTAGAGAATGTTTCTGCCTAGAGCTCTTAGCAGCCTGTGGATCTGGAGTAGGGGAAGCCCTTCTACCACCCCTCTCCCACCAGCCCCACATTTACCAATCCCCAGCTTCTTGTTGGTGGAATAAAGTATCTGACACCCATAAGTTAAAGCAGGAAAAGTTTATTTCAGCTCAAGGTTTGTAGAGGTTTCGGTCCTTGGCTGATTGACCTACCTGGCAGGCAACAGGAGGAAGAGCAGGGCAGAGGAGAAAGGGTTCCCTAGTAGGGACAGCAGGAAGCCTGAGTGTGCAGTGTGAACGGGAGTGAGTCTCAGGTTTGACAACTGCAACTCTAACAGCCTGGGCAGCTGGAGCCTGGCCTGGCCTAGGGCTTTCTGAACAAAAGGGGGTTCAGAAATTGCACCAAGGGCTTAGAGCTGTAATCACAGTTCAGTGGAGTCCAGGGCATCAGCAAGCAAGCAGTTTGGACTTCACAGGAGCGCCTCCAAGTCACCTGTGGTGGCCGGGAGGAGGAGCCTGGGAAGGAAAAAATAAAACCCAGGCAAAACAGTGAGGCAAGTGACAGGAGCTGGCACCAGGCCCAGTGCTACCTTCCTAGCAGGGGCCAAGGCCCAGGCTAGGAGGCAGCAGAAGACAGACAGAACTTCTTATAGGCATAGTGTGCAGAACTGGGTGGGGAACACTGTGGAGCCATGGTGGGCCCTCAGGCCCCTGGTTTTTGCACCAGGGCAGGCTGCCCTGGGTCCCTGCATCTGGGTGCACAGGTCAGCTTGGCTTCCAGAACCCCTGCCTGCCCCTGCTGGAGCTCCAGGAGCCAGGAAGGCAGGGGGAGGGAGGAGGCAGATGTTGGTGAGGAAAGAGGTGAGGGGGAGCCTGACAGGAATATCAGGAATATTGGAAATATCAGAAATATCGCTGGGCTAGTTTTCCCAGTGCCTTCTGAGCCTAGGCCTGGGGCAGGAAGGAGGGAGCTGGAGGCAGAGGGAACAGTCTTCAAGCTCTGAACTAAGGAGCCCAGGCAGGGCCACTGGTGGCCTTCTTCAAGGCACAGAGAGCTAAAAGCACAGAGAGGGGACCCAAGTCTCACCTGACCTGAAGCTGGCTGAATCTGCCTGGAGAGTCTGAAAGCCAAAGGCCCTGGGTGGTCATTTATAACACTGGAGACTTGAGTTAGTGAGTAAAGTCCCTCTAAAGAGCTGGAGTTCTCATTTTCAAAGCCCTGTCTCACCAACTAAGTCAATTCCCCTTTGTTTTGAGGTGCAGTGGATCAAATCCCGGGCCTAATACATGCTAAGCATGTGCTGGAACATGGAGCTACATTCCCTTCACCACCTCCATATGTAAGATGCTTTTATTTGCTGCACATCACTTTGAGCTATGAAATCCCATATAGGTCTTGACACTTGGTTTGATGTAAACAACCCATTTTAAGAAGAGCCTTCCTGTCCCCATTCCTGTGAGGTAGCCACCACAGGCCCAAAGACAGAGAAGCATCTCCTGCCCACAGTGAGTCAGCTGCCCGGGCCCAGGGGGTAGAAGTCCTGCTCCCTGGGAGAGCAGATGAGAGGCTGAGCCCTGGGGATGGAAGGGCAACAGCTGTGCTGTGCCTCTCTGCCTGCGCTCTGCTCAGAGGAGCCCAGGGGCCCAGCCCAAAGCCCTGCACCAAGGGACTGGCAGCCAGTGCAGGAGGCACCCAGGACTCAGCAAGTGGCTGATTCAGGAGGAGCACAGGAAGAGGTCAGGACCAAGGGCAAGGTGCAGCCTCAGACCTGGGGCCCACCCAGAGCAAGTCCAGGAGACCCGCACAGAAAACAAATCAGAAGGCACACACCTGAGATTTCTGGAATGATAGCAACTGAAGTAAAGAAACAATTTAGGGCTGATGTTGTTTGATTAACTGTGCATGTCTCTAGCTATTGTCTGATCAGCTATTTAGAGAGTAACAAAGCACAGTGAAATAGCTATTATTGAATTCCTACTGTTTTGTTTTTAAAATTCAAAATAATTCTCATCATTTTGTTTTATTTGTTTTAAAATAAAATTAAAATAAAAAGAGGAGTTTCATCATAAAAGATTTGAGTAAGTAGTACCCATATCTCACAGAATCCTGGGAAGGTTTTCTTCTGAAGAAGCCGACCTAAACCAGGGGTTGGGGATGTGGCACAAGAAGGGGTGGCCAAGGAGCTGGGTATTTCAGGGTTTCACTTTCCTACCTCTGTGTTACAGGAATGCATGGCAGAAGCTCTTCAGCCAACCAAGGCACTCTAGTGCCTGGTAATTTTACAGATAATACTTCATTAATTCTCTCGGTGATTTTATAATTGTTGCATATTCTTCAAAACATACATTAGATTTTTCTCTTATATTATCATCTAAAACTTAAATATAGCCATGCTGAAAAGCTCTCTCCATAGGCAGCTTTAAAACACAAGCTATGTGTGGTGGCTGAGGGAGAAATATTTCTGCAAGTGTGAGGTCACCCAGGGCTACATAGTGAGTCCCTTGAAGGAGGTTTGTAAGTAGGCTTTGTTGTCAAGTCTGAAACTGAATCTTACCCACTTTCCAAACAAGTACACAGTGGATAGCGCATTGAGCTTCCTACCATTTCCCTTCACATCACCACTGCTTTGGCTCTGGCTTCCGGACATGCGAGGCTCTGATTTCACACTACAGCCCTGCACAGTAAGCACACAGCAGACAATCATTGACGGTGTCCGGCAGACACATGAGCTACTCTGAGATTTGTTCCCATCTACAAATGTTCATGACATGAGGTCCATTTGTATCAGTGTTAGCAAGTCAGGGACTTACTGTACAGGCAATCTGTTTTCTAGAACGGCCCTCAGTTTTTAGGAGTAACCTGTGACTTGATAATAGACCAGACATGTTTCTGTCTGTCCACAATGTTAAATTTATTGAATAAAAAATAAAATCACACCCCTTTCCTAGTTCATAAGATTTTCTATTTCATAAGTTTGCTGATTACTCTATATTTTACTAGATAACCATGATTGAGGAAATCACAGTTCTTTTACTCCAATCTCAAGCACTAACAGCTTTCACACTCAAGTGACACGTCATATATCACACAGCAATATGCCATGTGATCCAAATAAATGGGGGGATAGTTAACAAA
The DNA here is from genome assembly GCA_004027455.1 of Hydrochoerus hydrochaeris. Lineage (NCBI taxonomy): Eukaryota > Metazoa > Chordata > Mammalia > Rodentia > Hydrochaeridae > Hydrochoerus > Hydrochoerus hydrochaeris. The sequence continues at coordinate 51,404 of PVLA01007566.1, read as the reverse complement.
TATGTACAGGAGATGCTTTAAAAATCATGCAGTGACAGTTCTTGCCTTACTCCCTGAAAATATTCCCCCCTTGCTTTGAATAGCCCTGTGCCACTCTTGCTGCCACTTCCTGATGCAGTTCCGGAAGTCCTCTTTCAGAAGTGTCTTCAGAGATGGGATGAAAATATGGTCGGTGCTGCTGCTGAGGGCCATCTGTCAGGAAGAGGGTTTGGGTACACAGCGTGGTGTGTCCTCAGCCACCTTTCTTACTGGGCTCTGCACACAGAGACTAAATGGTGCTTCCTCAAAGTCAGAATGACCATAATAGATGTCTCGATTACTTTTCTCTTGTTGCTGGGACAAAATACCTGACATCCAAAATGAAGGAAGCAAAGGTTTATTCAAGTCACATTTTGTGGGCATTTCAGTCCATAATCAGCTGACGCCAAGGCAGGGTGGCTTGGCAGTAGGCAACACTTCAAGGCAGCAGCCAGCAAAAGCAGCCAGAGCAAAGCGGGCAGAGCAAGCCCCTTTTCCCCTTTATACTGTACACAGGCCACTCCAGCTCCAGGGCAGGTGTAGCACTCACAAAATCTCCTTGCCCTGCTCTTGCACAGGATGAGGATATTCACAAAGTAACAACCCTGGCTCCCTGCAGAGTCTCAGTTAAACTTCTAAACTGCTGAAGCTGACACAGTGAGTCACCCATAACAAAAGGGAAATATTTTGGTGAGTGTAGGACATGGATGCAATTATATCCTGGCAACTAAAAGCACCCGCACGTGTGGACACCTTTAGAAACTGGCAAGAATGATGGCACAAGTGTGTTCAAGTAGACCCGGAGCATGTTGAGGAAAAATAAGGGTGACGTGTCTCATAAGACAATTTTCAAATTTACACATCGCGGAATATATTTTCATCACACCTTATCTAGGTGTTAGCAAGGTGAGTGAGGGTGATATGGAAGCACAGGACTTAAGGAGACAGAGCCCACTGAGATGTGAGAGCATCACAGGTGGTAGAAAAATAGCTCCTGTGATTGTGCTCATATGGACATCAACAAACCACTGTGCTGCTAGTCCCAAAATACAGCACATACAATGTGCACATTATGTAATATGCAATAATAAAAACAAAGTGGTGCTACTGGCCTATGTATTTTCTGTCCTATGCTTTTTAGTCACCTGAGTGTAATTCTTTTACATTAAAAAAAAAAACTGCCTTTTGTTTTTTTTTTAGATAAGCCTTGTGTCCAGGGCTTTCAGCAGATTGTGAAAGAAACAGGCTTCTGCATAGGAAACAGCTTGTGGTCTACCACTGGTGCAGAGCCAGATTCCCCACCCATGTGAGTAGTGTTGGCCACATTTCAAACCGCAAAGGTTTCTCGGGAAGGAGGCTGGTGTAGCACTGGAGTAGCACTGGCCAAGCCTCAGGCGGGGTGTGGAGATGGGGGAGCAGGTCTCTAGCTGTCGCAAGCTGGGAAGTCCCTCCCGGACTCCCTCCCTATCTGGCTCCCCAGCAGACCCCCTGCACCACGTGTGTGACCCTGTGGTTCCCCTTCCATGGAGCACGATTAAGATGAAAACCGCACATCATCATAGGGTACAATTAACCTGCCTCACAAAGTCTAAACCTTATTAGGGGGTGAACAAGCCAAGGTTTTGAGACTATTGCTTCGCAATGCTAGGAAGAGCCAACATCTAAGATCCAAGAGCCGGGGGGCTGTGAACACTTGGCGGGCAAGAGCAGGCGATCCCTGAGGTAAGTTTCCTGGTACCTTCTGCTGAAAACCCAAAAGGTCAGAGGGATCGCGAGGCCCCATTGCGAAGGTCTGTATTTTCCTGAAACTGAAGATGAGCCAGCTTCTCCCCTCTTCTCCTGAGCGCGCTCTGGGACCCCTGCGCCCCCTGCTGGAGCCCTGGCGAGCCCGCGGCAGGGGCCTCCTC